>CM019064.1:50420878-50643378 GCA_009667805.1 Leptobrachium leishanense
GAAAAAAAGTGTCATCTGCGCTCGTTTCTATGTGTTCCATGTACAAAAAACTGAGGTTTTTGTTTGTTTCAATGGCCATTGCAACGTAAGCTCACTCGCCACTTCAAGGCACCTCTTTACAGAGTGAGTACCTAACAAATGTACCAAAAGGCCGCTCTACTGAGCAGCTTTCCATTGATGCTGCTCAGTGGCGTAGCGTGGGGGGGGCTGGGGGGGCCGTGGCCCCGGGCGCAGTTTTGTTAGGGGCGCATTTGTGCCCCTAAAACTGGCCCGGGGTTGAGGGGGCCCAGATGCCGGGCAGCGCCGGAGTGCCTGCCCGGTCCTGAACAGTCCGTCCTGTTAAAGGAAAGCGGCTGCGTGCAGGCGCAGCCGGTCACGTGGTCCGGCTAATCAGGTGGTACTGAGTCTCTGTACCATCTGACTGGCCGGACCGCGTGACCTGCGCACGCACGCCACGCAGCCGCATCCCCTTCAACAGGACGGACTCTTCAGGACCGGGCAGGCACTCCCGCGCTGCCCGGCATCTGGGTCCCCTCAACCCCTGCCGGAGCTGGAGCAATATCCAGGTGAGAGCTGGGCAAATCCATGTGTAAGCTGGGCAAATCCATGAGCTGGGGGCAAATCCATGAGCTGGGGGCAAATCCATGAGCTGGGCAAATCCATGAGCTGGGGCAAATCCATGAGCTGGGGGCAAATCCATGAGCTGGGCAAATCCATGAGCTGGGGCAAATCCATGAGCTGGGCAAATCCATGAGCTGGGCAAATCCATGAGCTGGGGCAAATCCATGAGCTGGGCAAATCCATGAGCTGGGGCAAATCCATGAGCTGGGGCAAATCCATGAGCTGGGGGCAAATCCATGAGCTGGGCAAATCCATGAGCTGAGCAAATCCATGAGTTGGGGGGCAAATCCATGAGCTGGGCAAATCCATGAGCTGGGGGCAAATCCATGAGCTGGGCAAAACCATGAGCTGGGGACAAATCCATGAGTTGGGCAAATCCATGAGCTGGGGCAAATCCATGAGCTGGGCAAATCCATGACCTGGGCAAATCCATGAGCTGGGGGCAAATCCATGAGCTGGGGGCAAATCCATGAGCTGGGAAAATCCATGAGCTGGGGGCAAATCCATGAGCTGGGGGCAAATCCATGAGCTGGGCAAATCCATGAGCTGGGGCAAATCCATGAGCTGGGCAAATCCATGAGCTGGGGGCAAATCCATGAGCTGGGCAAATCCATGACCTGGGCAAATCCATGAGCTGGGGGCAAATCCATGAGCTGGGCAAATCCATGAGCTGGGGGCAAATCCATGAGCTGGGCAAATCCATGTGTGAGCTGGGGGCAAATCCATGTGTGAGCTGGGGCAAATCCATGTGTGAGCTGGGGCAAATCCATGAGCTGGGGCAAATCCATGAGCTGGGGCAGATCCATGTGTGAGCTGGGGCAAATCCATGTGTGAGCTGGGGCAAATCCATGAGCTGGGGCAAATCCATGAGCTGGGGGCAAATCCATGTGTGAGCTGGGGCAAATCCATGTGTGAGCTGGGGCAAATCCATGAGCTGGGGCAAATCCAGGAGCTGGGCAAATCCATGAGCTAGGGGCAAATCCATGAGCTGGGGGCAAATCCATGTGTGAGCTGGGGCAAATCCATGTGTGAGCTGGGGCAAATCCATGTGTGAGCTGGGGCAAATCCATGTGTGAGCTGGGGCAATCCATGTGTGAGCTGGGGGGCAAATCCATGTGTGAGCTGGGGCAAATCCATGAGCGGGGGCAAATCCATGTGTGAGCTGGGGCAAATCCATGTGTGAGCTGGGGCAAATCCATGTGTGAGCTGGGGCAAATCCATGTGTGAGCTGGGGCAAATCCATGTGTGAGCTGGGGGGCAAATCCATGTGTGAGCTGGGGCAAATCCATGAGCTGGGGAAAATCCATGAGCTGGGCAAATCCATGTGTGAGCTGGGGCAAATCCATGAGCTGGGGGCAAATCCATGAGCTGGGGGCAAATCCATGAGCTGGGCAAATCCATGACCTGGGCAAATCCATGAGCTGGGGGCAAATCCATGAGCTGGGCAAATCCATGAGCTGGGGCAAATCCATGAGCTGGGCAAATCCATGAGCTGGGGGCAAATCCATGAGCTGGGCAAATCCATGACCTGGGCAAATCCATGAGCTGGGGCAAATCCATGAGCTGGGCAAATCCATGAGCTGGGGGCAAATCCATGAGCTGGGCAAATCCATGTGTGAGCTGGGGGCAAATCCATGTGTGAGCTGGGGCAAATCCATGTGTGAGCTGGGGCAAATCCATGAGCTGGGGCAAATCCATGAGCTGGGGCAGATCCATGTGTGAGCTGGGGCAAATCCATGTGTGAGCTGGGGCAAATCCATGAGCTGGGGCAAATCCATGAGCTGGGGGCAAATCCATGTGTGAGCTGGGCAAATCCATGTGTGAGCTGGGGCAAATCCATGAGCTGGGGCAAATCCAGGAGCTGGGCAAATCCATGAGCTAGGGCAAATCCATGAGCTGGGGCAAATCCATGTGTGAGCTGGGGCAAATCCATGTGTGAGCTGGGGCAAATCCATGTGTGAGCTGGGGCAAATCCATGTGTGAGCTGGGGCAAATCCATGTGTGAGCTGGGGGCAAATCCATGTGTGAGCTGGGCAAATCCATGAGCGGGGGCAAATCCATGTGTGAGCTGGGGCAAATCCATGTGTGAGCTGGGGCAAATCCATGTGTGAGCTGGGGGCAAATCCATGTGTGCGCTGGGCAAATCCATGTGTGAGCTGGGGGCAAATCCATGTGTGAGCTGGGGCAAATCCATGAGCTGGGCAAATCCATGTGTGAGCTGGGGCAAATCCATGTGTGAGCTGGGCAAATCCATGTGTGAGCTGGGGGCAAATCCATGTGTGAGCTGGGGCAAATCCATGTGTGAGCTGGGGCAAATCCATGTGTGAGCTGGGGCAAATCCATGTGTGAGCTGGGGGGCAAATCCATGTGTGAGCTGGGGCAAATCCATGAGCTGGGGCAAATCCATGAGCTGGGCAAATCCATGTGTGAGCTGGGGCAAATCCATGTGTGAGCTGGGGCAAATCCATGAGCTGGGGCAAATCCATGTGTGAGCTCTTGCAAATCCATGTGTGAGCTGGGGCAAATCCATGAGCTGGGGCAAATCCATGAGCTGGGGCAAATCCATGCGCTGGGCAAATCCATGAGCTGGGGGCAAATCCATGTGAGAGCTGGGGCAATATCGATAACGTGTCCACAGGTGGGGGCGCACAATTCTTGGCTGGCCCCGGGCGCTGAAAACCCACGCTACGCCACTGATGCTGCTGTTAGGGCAACAACTGCCTTTGTTAATATGTGACTTCAATATGTACACTCCTGTATCCCCAAGGCATAAAGTGCATATGGAAAAAATGGTCAGTGTTATGCAAGGGCAGTGTATGCATAATACATTCCCATACTGTATCTGTAAAAGGAATGTAATGTTATCCATGGGTCGCAGCGTCTTTCAGGTCTTCAGTGTGTATAATATTTTCCATTCTTGTCATTAGCAATGCAAGATATAGCCTCAGTATTAACAAACAAATGGGCCCATCAGGCAATTTGCTACATGTGGAGTTTGGTTAAGGGTTTGAAGCATTGAAGCGGATTGATAGATGTTGTTCCTTAAAGCCCAATAGTGGATCTCGTCTGAACTCCTATGAAATAAACTAGTAAATGGACTTGGCAGTAAATTAATGTATTAGACATAGTTAATAAATATCCAGAGTTTTACCCAAAATTATTATATATACTCTACTCGCTGGAAGGAATTCCCATGGCATTGAGTCATTTTATTGGAATGAATGTTGGATATCCATCTCCATCCTCCAAAGGAGTGTTCAAATCTAAAACCAATAAGTGGTGCTTGGGAAGACCCTATAGAATGTGTAATGGAAACGCACTGGAGCATCAGGATCAGAACCAACCCGTTACTCCATCCGTCCATACTCTGACCGAGAAACACTAAAGGAACCAGCTTCAGCTTTCAGACTAATTGGCATCCCTGGCATTGCAGAGCGGTTACCCATAAAAGTCCCCACAAACAACATCCAGGCAAAACCGGCATGCCTACTTGGTACCAGGATGTCTAGACTAGACTTGACAAAACAAAAGAACAAACAATGACAAAGCATAAACACCTAATACACATGATAATTAGGCAAGTACGCATGAAGAGAAAGTATAACAAACAGTCTTTTCACTCCAGACAAAGACTGAATTGAAGCTTATTTGATACCCAGTAAACAGTCTGTGTATCACAATATTCTCACTTAACCCTTTAAGGCTAGGGTCAAACGAAAGCATTTTTACACGCGAACGTAAAAAAGTGCGTCCAAACGCATTGATGTATTTTTTCACGGAATATGCGAAAACGGTCATACGATGCGCATTTTCGTGCGTGATGTTTTACGAATCCAAACCAGGAAAGTTTTTGCGTCTGGACGTTATGATGGCTGGACATCAGCAGGGTCTGACGTCTCCAAATCACACACACACACCGCTAGCGGGCACAGCGCACTCTGTACGTCCGTACTAGCGGTTCTGCGTTCTCGAAAAAATGCGTTCATTTTCCACTTGCGTTGCGCGGCCGGACTTTCGTGCGACCGTACTTCGTATATTGGCTGTCATTGCCTGTCATTTGCTGCTAGTGCGGCCGTGATTAAGTGCGCCAGAACGCACGTTAAAAATGCGCTGGTCTGACCCCAGCCTTACTGCCTGGATGTTGCCTTCACTGCAATCACCCATAGTCTCTTGGCAGGAGGTCCACATCAACACTTTTCCAAGAGGCATAAAGTCTGTCGTTAGTGTGGGCAAGCCTGGGTGTTAGGAAATGCAGAGGTTGAGTCTCTTAAAAGGTCGACGTGGCTTCTGCCAGACATGTCACTCCATATACCATGCCACTGTCACCGCAGTATATTATTCAGTTTAGATGGAATTATCATTTCATATTCCATATTATGAACGCGTTTGTTCATAAACACTGTTTATAAACAGTGAAAGTTAAAAAGACAGTTTGCACCAGCCAAACCTCAAAAGCATTAAAACAACAAGTACGAGGGCCAATCCCAAAAGTAAGGTCTCCAAAGCGGTGGGGACGTAGACAAACTGTTCATACGGCTGTTGGCCACACTGTTGTGATTGGTGCTTCCTCCACTCTCAAACAAACATGCACACGCTTCACTGGGATGCTCAATCTTGGCTTGGCAGCCCTTGAAAATGGAGCTCCCATTGAACGCTACCTCCAAGTGCGAAGTTCGTGCAGTCATTCGATTTTTGAATGCAAAAGGCGTTAAACCGGTTGAAATTCATCTCCAAATTACGAAAGTGTATGGACAGACGTGCATGGATGTCAAAAATGTTCGCAAGTGGTGTAGAGAGTTTACAGCTGGTCGTAGAAGGGCAATTCAGAACCGGAGAAGAGGAATGTTAAGCAAGGGCGTAAGCATTCTCCATGACAACGCTCGCCCACATGTCGCCCGTCAAACCGTCGCTCTAATGCAAAGCTTTGGTTGGAACACCATCACCCACCCACCCTATAGTCCGGACTTGGCACCCAGTGACTACCACCTGTTCCCTAAATTGAAAGAACATTTCTCCGGAATGTGATTCTGCTCCGACGAAGAGGTGAAAGATGAGGTTCAACGCTTCCTGAAGGACATGGCGGCGATCTGGTATGACACGGGCATTCTAAAACTGCCACAGCGTCTACAAAAATGCATCGACCGAAATGGCGATTATGTAGAAAAATAAATAATTCTTCAACCTTTAAAATGATGTAAATATTATAGAAAATAAACGGTTGCTTGTATTTCTAAAAAAATAGGAGACCTTACTTTTGGGATTGCCCTCGTACTTTGAGCCTAGTTTTATAAAATGCAATTAACATTTGTTATTGTTTATTGTTACTGTAACACGTAGCTGTATTAGACAGGGGAAAAAAACCTCAGTAAAACGCCTTGCACTGCGTTGACACATACGGCCTGGAAGATGTTAACACAAAACCTGTTTTTAATTCTGCATCCGAACTCAAGGTAGATGGCAAAGACCTTTTTCCCTTTTTGAATAAAATATGACTCGAGTACGACCTTGGAAATTGTGTTTGTTTTAATACCGTCATCCCCAGGCACATATGTTGCATCATGAATTAAATATATCCTCAGGTAAACCATTTTTTTTCCTCTTTCCCTTGCTTTGATAAATGATTATCTCTTCAAACCTAATTAGTTGTTAGAGCTGGCACAAGGAGGCTTATATTCTAGGTGAGGTATAATTTATTTTCAATGCATACAGATTATATTCTGTTTTGCTTCTTTTTCTAAATTACTGTGTATATTTATATCTATATGTGTAAAGTTCTGCGTTTATTATGGGTCCAAGTTCAATATTTACTCACTTAAATCACTATTACTTAAAATACCAGTAAAATGTCTTATATTGGCAGGATTCATCAAGAACCTGATCTATTAACTCCTGTAGAACAAAAGGGTAGACTTTGATCTTTAATAGTCAAGGCTTACCCTCTCCTAAACTGCTTTGTCGATCCTCCTTTGGAAAAGAATGGAGAGTGTATAGATCAGAATCAGAATAAGTAATGCCGTAACTACCATGAGCTAATATACTCACTCTTCAAAAGCATCTGCTAGTGCCCAATATCGAATATACTCAACGAGGTCTAAAGGATTTGGTTTATTACAAACAAAATTAGTTTACAAATAGAACAGTGATGGCAAACCTCAGGACCCCACATGTTTTGACACTACATTTCCTGTGATGCTCCAACAGGCGTAAAGCTGTCTAGGTATCATGGAACACGTAGCTCGGAAACATCTGGGGTGCCAAGGTTTGCCATCACTGCTCTAGAATGTGCCTCCAGAATGTCAGCACCTCAAACATGCCAGCTGAGGTGCTAAGATGGTTTGATCAGCTTGGAGCCCAAGCTGTATTATAGAGCTGTAGTAGCACATTTTGACCAGCAGATGGCTCCATCTAGAAAAACATCGTATGTAATGGAAGCACTTGTATTTAAGTATCTAGTGGAGATTCTTAGAGAATATTTGTTGCCTGCTCAGGATTAGGGATGAGCCGAACACCCCCGTGTTCGTTTCGCATTCGAACTCGAACAATTTCAAAAGTTCGAGTTCGAACTCGAACACGAACCGAACTCAATGCAAGTCAATGGGACTCAAAAGTTTGATTTTTAGAGTGCCTCCAAGAGGGCATATATGCAAGATATTTGCCATAAAAGGTGTATGGGGGTTCGGGTAGTGCCCTGGGGGACAGGAAACAAGGACAAAAAGTTTTAAAAAAAACTTTTTAAAGGGACAGTGAGTTTTCCATAAAATAAGGGTTAAAAATAAAAACAAAAAATTCCTTCAAATATCGTGCCTAGGAGGTCCCCATAACCTGCCCATGAAGTGGCGGATTTGTAGGATGTATAGAAACATTTAAAAACAAAAAATGACATTTCAAATGACGGTAAACGGTTTTCCTTTAATCTAATTCATAAACAACTGCTTGGGGCGGCTGCCTGTATGAAAATACATTTTAGGACACGCAGAACAAGTTTAGTGATTTTTTGGCTATATTATGGTGAAACTTATGCAGGCTTTGGATGAAAGTAACAATAGGTGGTTTGAAATTGGGCCTTTAGTGTCAGCAACAGTGCCGTCACACTGTAACCCCTCTGTGGTATTGTTGTGGAAGAGTGCAGGGTTGGACCCTGCGGTCCAATATTAAAATTATATAAATCTGGTACAGACGTCAGTGACAGTGCACCCAAATATTTTGCCTTTGCTGGCAGCAAGTGCCTTCACACCGTCAGTGGCGTCACTAAGGTTGGTGTCACCCGGTGCGGTAACTCATGGTGTCACCCCTCGAGTTTTACGTTTATTTTTATTTTTTTAACTACTCTTACTCATAAAGCAGTACTCCCATATAATACTGAATGCTCATAAATACACGGCGCACATTACTGTGAGGTTTAAAAAATCTAGAAATAAAGAGACTCTTTACTACAGAATATAATAATAAACGGTTTATTAGATATTGAATTAAAACTTGAATATTTTTAACATTGAAGTCTATGGGGCAAAACATTTCCCACACCACAACGAATACACGAAAATGTCCAAAATCACGAAAAAAAGTCGATATAAAAAACGAGCCGAAACGAAACGAACTGAAACGGAAATCGGTCAAAACGATCCGAATTGAAAATTGTCGAATTACGAATGAAACGAGCCGAAATGAAAATTTCATATCAACACGCAGACCTATATATACGTATATATCAACACGCAGATATATCTCTACACCCACCCACAGACCTCAGACCATATATACACATACGCACAAGGGGAGGTGGCATGTGGACAATCTTAACTAAATGCGCCCCCCCCCATTTGCCTGATCCCTCCAGAAGGAATGTTGAACCCGACAGAGCAGAGAATATATATATTATTCTCTGCTCTATCGAGTTCAACATTTCTTCTGGAGGGATCAGCCAAATGGGGGGGTGCAATTAGTTGCCAAAATGTGTGTGTAATACAAGTCTGGATGTATATATTTATAAGAATATAGATATATATCATATATATATATATATATATATATATATCATACCTGTCCTTACCTTCCCCTATAAATTTGCTAAAAATATACACACAGAAAAAAACAAACCACTGCCTGAGACCCCGCACAGCCCACATGCCACCCCCCTCTACCTGGCTGAATGTGTCTAATACTGTATATATAATTAAATACATTCAGCCAGGTAGAGAAAGAAAAAAAAGGTTTTATTTTATGTTCCCAGAGACATTTAAAAATGTCCTCGGATTTTATTTTTTTTAGAAATGTGTCGCCTTACCTTAGCCTGGTGGTCAGTGGGGGCTCCCTGGATCCTGGTGGGGGCTGGGGGGTCTGCTGTAGCCACAGGTGCAGTGGCTCCATCCCTGCGCTGCCTGTCTCTGCCACATGCACCCGGGCGGCTAGCCCGCACAGTCGCAGCTCTGTCATCCGGCGGCCGCATGCTCCTTGCTCCTCAATGCATAACATTCAGGATAGGCAGATGCGCAATAGGGAATTTAATTTGTGGCTTCGGGAATGGTGTCGGGAGCAAGGATTTGGCTTTGTGTCCCATGATAGCTCTAATTGGAGCAGAAAGGAACTGTATAAAAAAGATGGTTTGCATCTTACTCATAGGGGAACATATGTTCTCAGTGAGAAGTTCAAAGGTTTCACAAAGGAATATTTAAACTAGGAGGGGGGGACAAAAGGGTAAAAAACAATCTGCCCGATTGTCCCCCAAAACTAAATCGGAGGGTGCAAGCAACATGCGGGATAAAAAATGACAAGCTCAGAGTCGTGTCTATAAATGCTCGCAATTTAGTCAATAAAATCAATGAACTGGAGGCAATGATGGCAGCTGAAAAAGTAGATTTAGTGGCGGTTACTGAGACATGGTTCAGTGAGAAAAATAACTGGGACATTACAATACCGGGGTACTCTTTATATAGAAAAGACAGAGAAGGTGGGAAAGGAGGAGGAGTGGCCCTGTATGTGAAAAACAACATAAAAACGAACCAAATAAAAGTGAGCGAGGTGAACATAGAGTCAGTTTGGGTTACGCTAACATTTGGCAATCATACAGTAGCTCGTGAAGGTGTGATCTATATACCCCCCTGGACAAGTAGAAGAGCTAGATAATCTGCTGTTTGAGGAAATAGCCAAAATGGCAATGAAGGGGGAAGTTATTATCATGGGGGACTTTAATCTTCCTGATGTGAACTGGAAAACCAAAATAGCTGGGTGCACCAGGAGTACAAATATTCTAAACTCCCTACTGGGATTATCTCTTAACACAAGTAGTTGAGGAGCCGACCCGTAAAGAGGCCATAATGGATTTAATACTCACAAATGGAGGTTTGGTATCGGACGTTGTTGTAGGTGAAAATTTGGGATCTAGTGATCACCAGTCAGTATGGTTTAATATAAGAACAGGGATGGAGCCGCACCACACAAAAACAAAAGTTTTAGACTTTAAAAAAACAGATTTTTCTAAAATGAGATTTTGTGTGAAGGAGTCATTATCAGACTGGAGGAGTTTAAAGGGAGTCCAGGAGAAATGGGATTATTTAAAGGAAGCATTATTGAAGGCCACAGGCAATTGCATTCGGCTTGTTAGCAAAAACAAAAAAGGAAAGAAACCACTGTGGTACTCTGCAGAAGTGGCCAAAATCGTGAAGAACAAAAAGACAGCATTCAATAATTATAAAACAACTCAGAGTGAAGAAGATAGGCAAACCTATAAGATTAGGCAGAAAGATGCAAAGCAATTTATAAAAGCTTCCAAAGCACACGCAGAAGAGAAAATAGCTCAGTCAGTAAAAAAGGGGGACAAAACATTTTTTAGATACATAAACGAGAAAAGAATAATAAAACAGGGATTAGTTAGATTAAAAACAAAGGAAGGAAGGTATGTAGAAGAGGATAAAAGTCTCGCTGACTGCCTCAATGAATATTTTTGTTCAGTCTTTGCAGAAGAAAAGGAAGGAAAGGGACCTCAGTTAGGAGGAAACACTAACAAGACATTTACATATGAGTTTACAGAGGAGGAGGTTCTAAAGCAGCTGTCTAAAGTAAAGACAAATAGGTCAATGGGGCCTGATGGGATCCACCCTAAATTATTAAAAGAGCTCATTGATGTAATAGCAAAACCGTTAACAGATTTATTTAACCAATCCTTGTTAACAGGAGTCGTCCCAGAAGACTGGAAATTAGCAAATGTTGTGCCTATTTACAAGAAGGGTAGTAGGGAAGAATCGGGGAACTATAGGCCAGTTAGTTTTACGTCAGTAGTGGGGAAATTAATGGAAACCATGTTAAAGGAAAGGATTGTTGAACATCTAAAAACACCTAGATTACAGGATCAGAAACAACATGGGTTTACCTCAGGGAGATCATGCCAAACTAATCTTATTGATTTTTTTGATTGGGTAACAAAAATAATAGACACAGGTGGTGCAGTAGACATTGCTTATTTAGATTTCAGTAAGGTTTTTGATACTGTTCCGCATAGAAGGCTTATCAATAAATTGCAATCTTTAAGCTTGGATTCCAATATTGTTGAATGGATTAGGCAGTGACTGAGTGACAAGCAACAGAGGGTTGTGGTAAATGTAGTTTATTCGGCGCAAGGTCTTGTTACCAGTGGGGTACCTCAGGGGTCAGTACTTGGACCCATTCTCTTTTATATTTTTATTAGTGATATTGCAGAAGGTATTAATGGAAAAGTATGTCTTTTTGCTGATGACACAAAGATTTGCAACAGGGTTGACGTTCCTGGAGGGATCAGCCAAATGACAAATGATTTAGGTAAACTAAAAAAATGGTCGGAGCTGTGGCAATTGAGTTTTAATGTGGATAAGTGCAAGATAATGCACCTGGGACTTAAAAACCCAAGGGCTGAATATAGAATATTTGATACAGTCCTAACCTCAACATCTGAGGAAAGGGATTTAGGGGTTATTATTTCAGAGGATCTAAAGGTAAGTAGTCAATGTAATAGAGCAGCAGGAAATGCTAGCAGAATGCTTGGTTGTGTAGGGAGAGGTATTAGCAGTAGGAAAAGGGAAGTGCTCATGCCACTGTACAGAGCACTGGTGAGACCTCCCTTTGTAGTACTGTGTGCAGTACTGGACCGTATCTCCAGAAGGATATAGACATCTTAGAGAGAGTTCAGAGAAGGGCTACTAAAATGGTGTACGGCTTGAAGGAGAAAAGTTACCAGGAAAGGCTTAATGATCTTAACATGTACAGCTTGGAAAAAAGACGAGACAGAGGAGATATGATAGAAACATTTAAATACGTAAAGGGAATCCACAAGGTAGAGGAAGGGAGTATATTTAAAAGGAAACAAAGTAGCAAAACAAGAGGACATAGTCTTAGATTAGAGGGGCAAAGGTTTAAAACTAACATTAGGAAGCATTATTTTACTGAGAGGGTGGTGGATACATGGAACAGCCTTCCAGTTGAAGTGGTAGAGGCCAAAACAGTAATTGAATTTAAGCAGGCATGGGATAGGCATAAGGCTATCCTAAACAAAAGATAAATCCAGGTAAAGTATCCATGTAATTGGGCAGACTAGATGGGCCGAAAGGTTCTTATCTGCCGACATTTTTCTATGTTTCTATGTTTCTAATGCTCCTCAAGGGGATCCTTGGGAGCCTCCTGCAGGCTGCCCTCTACAGTGCCTGATTAGAGTGCCTTGTCTGCCTGATGTTTTAGTTATAAGAATGTTTCATCCCATCGGCTTGAATGTTAAAAATATTCCCATTTTAATTCAATATCTAATAAACCGTTGCTTATAATATTCTGCAGTAAAGAGTCTCTTTATTTCTATATTTTTAAGTATTTTTTAAGCATTTTTTTATACTTTTTTAAAAAAAAAAAGAATTTGCGAACTCGAACTGAACACGCCCAAAAGTTCAAGTTCGCGAACTTTCAAACTGCCAATGTTCGAATCGAACTCCGAACTGATCGAACCGAACAGCTCAGGATAAAATTACACAATGAAACCAACAAAAATTGTGCTTAAAACAGTAGAAACTGTAGTTGGCCCTAGAGGTGCAGTCTGTTTATGTACAGTTGTGTTCAAAATTATTCAACCCCCAATGCTGTAAAGGGTTTTAGGGAATTTAGTGTACATTTGTAATTGTATTCAGAATGAAATCCTACAAGGACTTTTTGCTATCTCCAAAGAATAAGAAGAGTCGACTTCAGTATGCCAAAAGTCATGTGGACAAACCACAGAAGTTTTGGGATAGTGTTCTGTGGACTGATGAAACAAAATTAGAACTGTTTGGGCCTATGGATCAATGCTATGTTTGGAGGAGGAAGAACGAGGCCTATGAAGAAAAGAACACCTTGCCTACTGTGAAGCATGGCGGGGGATCAATCATGCTTTGGGGCTGTTTTGCTTCTGCAGGTACAGGGAAGCTTCAGCGTGTGCAAGGTACCATGAATTCTCTTCAGTACCAGGAGATATTGGATGACAATGTGATGCAGTCCGTCACAAACCTGATGCTTGGGAGACGTCGGACCTTTCAACAGGACAATGATCCCAAGCATACCTCCAAGTCCACTAGAGCATGGTTGCAGATTAAAGGCTGGAACATTTTGGAGTTGCCATCACAGTCACCTGACTTAAATCCGATTAAGAACCTCTGGTGGGACTTAAAGAAAGCAGTTGCAGTGCGCAAGCCTTAGAATGTGACTGAACTGGAGGCTTTTGCCCATGACGAATGGGCGAAGATACCCGTAGATCGCTGCAAGACACTTTTGTCAAGCTATGCTTCACGTTTAAAAGCTGTTATAACTGTAAAAGGATGTTGTACTAAGTACTAAGATTGAATGTCACTTGGGGGTTGAATAAAACTGATAATGATGTGAGCACAGAAAAGACATTTGTGGTTATTTCATTATAAATGTTATGTTATATTTGTCTGACCTACACGTGCCTCTTTGATTTAATTGTAAGCAAGATGACTGAATGATCAAAATCAATGTCAAACTGGCCAAAACACTCAATTTCAGTGGGGGTTGAATAATTTTGAACACAACTGTATAAGCTATATATGATGGTGTAATCATATCTAGGGAATACTAGAGAATGTGCATATATCTTCACAGCTATGGTAACCATTGATAAAAACTTCAGCATAAAAGATACACTTTAAAACTACATATTAGAAACTCTACAGATACAGGGCCCTATTACATTCTTGCCGCAAATGCGCTAGCGCAGCACGATTTTTTTCGTGCACGGAAAGATGCGCAATCGCGTGAAAATTAACACGGTATTACGATCCGAGCGCATTTTTTCAGCCTTCAAGTTTTCCCGTGCGCAAATCCAACGTGCAAATTTGTGCGCAAATGAGCGTTGTGTGCAGGAATTGGTGGGCAGACTGGCTGAATCTCGTGAAAAAACTATCAGAATTAAGAACCACCATTTTCTAGGTTTCGATTGTTGCGCCTGTCAAAGTCAATCTGCGTATCTGTGCTGTAGCAAAAAAATATTTTGACAAATTACTAAACTTTAATGTTTGGGTATGTGTAGAATGTGTAACTATACTGTGCTGTATTTACTTTTTTCGTGCTGGTGTATTTTGTTCCGGCCAGAACGTTCAGATTCGCAGTTAACACCAGCTTTTCAAAAAAGTTAAAATTCTGCGCAAACGTCGTTTGTAGGAAGTTGCGCATCGGTTGTAATACCATCCACTTAACGCATTTGCACTCATAATGTTAAGTATAGGATGCGCGCACGCACTTGCATTGGACGTTAGCGTGCATCATTTGCGCAAACGTCGTAATACGATGTTCTGCGCAAATGGTTTTGCAGTCGCGCAAATACGCATTTGCGCACACACAAATGTGCAGCGTGAATAATGTAATAGGGCCCACAGTGTCTGTGAGATATATTCACTATAAAAACCGATAAATACTATGCACGTAATTAAAAAAAAATGTGATCTTGATAAATAGTGACACAACTATGAATTATTAATGGTTACAAAAGTGCTTTAGTGCAAAAACAATAAAGAAAACATATATGATTCACACACAATATACACGTATCAGTGCTCCTTGCGTATACCGTACTCTTAGTATGTGGACATAAAGTGCACGTGCAAGTCCAAATAAATAATAGGGATGTGCGTTTCGGGTTTCGGAATTTCGGAATTTTCACGAAATTTCCCGATTCGTGTCTCCGGATTCGGCCGAATTTCCGAATCGGATCGGACCCGAAAACCGATAGATCCGAAAAGTTTTCCGAGCCGAAACGAAAAATTTTCTGAATTTTCGAATGGACTTGAAATGTGTCAAATCAAAATTTATTTTTGCTCTATTCATAATTTCGGTTCCATTCGTGATTTCGGTTCCATTTCGGTAATTCTGGAAATCGTATATTTAACTATTATCGGTTATATCGCTGATTCTGTAAATTTTGTATTTGTAAATGCGTATCACTTGTTTCTTGTGGCATTCGGGTCAGTTTAGCGTTTTTTAAATCGTTTTGTTCATTTTTTTTGTTCCTTGGCTTTCATACCATTTTAATATGATTAAATAAAGTTGTGAAATGTATATTCAATTATTCATAAGAAAAAAAGGATCTTTATTTAATAAAAACAAACACGATAGAATCGCCAGAATTATCGTAGACACTTTGAAACGAGGAGATCAGACGTTCCGAAAAAGCGAAAATTTCTGAAATTTCCGAAAAGTCGATACAAAAAACGAGCAAAGTGACACGTAAATACGAAAAATGGTCGATATTCCGAAAAAAAATGTACACCAA
Organism: Leptobrachium leishanense; assembly: GCA_009667805.1. NCBI lineage: Eukaryota > Metazoa > Chordata > Amphibia > Anura > Megophryidae > Leptobrachium > Leptobrachium leishanense. The sequence goes on from CM019064.1 coordinate 50,436,273, forward strand.
AAACGATCCGAATCGAACCGAATCGAAACAGAAATCGGTCGAAACGAGCCGAATCGAAAAGTTTAAACATCCGAACAAATCGAACCGAATCGAACCGAAAAAAAAATCGGTGCACAAGCCTAATAAATAATACTTTTATAAAAGTTCATATGGAAGAATCTCTCGTGCTGCTTGTCCCCTCAAAAATAAAAAGAGAATGGGGCAAATTATGCAGAACTGAGGCATAAAGGTCATTATGATTATTGTCCTCATTTATACAGCGTCAACATTTTCCGCAGCGCTTCACAATAACCACAGGGAATGAGATGCAGATAAATGGACATAGGACGGAAACAAGAGACAAGAGGTGTAGAGGGCCCTGCTCATAGGAGCTTACAGTCTAGAGGGATTGGGGTTGAGGAAGACAAGGGGAGTTTTACTGGACGGCAGGATCATTAGTACAGGAAAAGTGAGGTCGCACCTATTCCCCAATGGGGCGTCTGCAACCACCGAGATGTATCGAGCCCAGCAACATGTATAAAACATAACAAGAAAAAAGGTGTCATCTGCGCTTATTCCTTTAAGTCTGTGTGAAACAAAACACAATTAGAGGCTTTGGCTTTCTGCAATGGCCATTAAGAGTGTAAGCTCACCTGCTGAACGTCAAGGCACCTCTAGTGAAGGTGAGTCCTATCCAAAAATGAAACCACAGGCTGCTTTATAGCGAACCATATAGGTTCACGCTGCTTTTCAGTCATGAGGACTTTCATTTATGCCCTCCCAGAAACAATTCCACCATGGGATCAAAAAACAAAGACACGGAGCGGAACATGCAGCGAAGATGACCTGGTTGGAGGTACAATCAAATATACAAAGTACAAGAAAAGCGGGGTTACGCCTATTCCCCAATGGGGCGGCTGCAACCACCAGATGTATCCAGCCCAACAACATGTATAAATCACAACAAGAAAAAAAGGTGTCATCTGCGCTTATTCGGTGTTAGAGGAAAAAGCGCAAATGACACCTTTTTTTCTTGGCAGGATCATTAGTGCCAGTGATTTGGAAATGGTGGGGTCATAGAAGCAGCTTCAATCCTATGTGAGTAGGTGAGCAGAGGGATGAGTCGCATCAGTGATGTGATGTGGTGCTAATCTGAAGAGATGGGTTTTGAGAGATTTTTCGAAGGCCCGAAGATCAGGGGAGAGTTTGATAGGGCGAGGCAAGTCTTTCCACAGGATATATGATTGAGTACAGTACAACTCACATCTTCCAGAGCCTAATAAATCCCAGCTGTGGGTCATCAAGCCTCTGGCCAAATAAAGAGTGGCACACCCCTTCAAGCTACGCAAACAGTACAAAAATGTGCTTTAGAGATTTCCAAACTCATTTTCACGGTGCGGCTACAGGAATATGATTTTAAATAAAGCTGTTCCTGACATAGGTTTTAAGGATAATCGGCTGGAAGTGAAGGGGTTAAAGTGCCAGCTTTAATTTGTATAGTAATAATGTTGACATTCCTCTGTTTTTTTTGATGAAACGACATCCTTAAAAATAATCACTTTTTCCAATAAATCCCTTAAAACATGTACCTGTACTCAACAGGAGCACTTTTCGTGCAAGGTCCACCAAGCGATGGTTATCACAGACTTAATAATCAATGAAAATTCAGACCCCGAGGATAATAAAGATACAGGTCTATTCAAAGAAAGGCGAAACTCAGGAGAATGACTGGAGAAATGAAAATTCTAGGTCAAAATAGCCAAACCAGAATAATTCTCTCATTTATCTCACTTTCCAAATCGTCTATTTCAGGGGTCAGCAACCTTTTGCACACCAAGTGCCATTTATTAAACCATCAGACAACCGGGTGCCAGTGAACAACAGCGGTTCATAGTGTTAGTTAGATTTGAATTTTTATACTCCTAGTTGTACTGCTAGTAGTAAGTTAAACTCACAGAATTTTATGTATCAGCAGAGCCCAGAATTTGATATACCCAGCAGAGCCCAGAATTTGATATACCCAGCAGAGCCCAGAATTTGATATAAGGCCACCACCCTGCATTTAATTAGTGGCCCCTGGTCAATTTATTATCTCTATTGATGAATCCTCTATGGACACAGGCAGCAGGCAGCAGGCAGCAGGCTGGCTCCACTGAATTTGTTTGCTCTCTTCTGCTGCTGGCGCCTCGCGCTCTGCGGGATATCACGTGATAGGGTGGCGCCAATTACTGCAGTGTGTCTTGTTCCTGTTTAGGACATGGGACAGACAGGCATGCTGCAGCGCCGCCACGCTCACTGAGACAGACGATCACAGGCAGCTCAGTCCACCCCTGCGACGTGCCAGCAGAGATAGACTAGCGTGCCACTCCTGGCGCACATACCGGGGGTTGCCGACCCCTGGTCTATTTGGTCAAGATTGTTCTCTTCTCCTGCCAATTCTCCTGAGTTTCACCTTTCTCTGAATAGCCCTGATAGTTTCATTAAAAACACGCATTGGTCACATTTGGATTTTAGCTGGAGTTCTGTGAGTGCTCTTCAGTTTGATTCAGCATCTGTTTTCATTCGTGCTTGCAGTTCCTCCGAGCCGCCTTGATCTTGAAAAGAACATTGTTTTCTAATTTACTTTTTGTTGGCGTGTATTGTTTGAGAATGCATAGGTATGTGTTTCTGGCTAAAATGTACTTTGTTTAAAGATTAATAGGCATCTAAAAAAACCTAACAAGCCTTCTTAAGGCTCCTAATAGCTATAATATGTTGTTATTGATTACTTTGCCTATTTTAGTTGTTGACAGGCAGTGGTTTAATTTGTTTTGTATAAGGTCATATTGCCAATCTATCACTGTATGAAACTGACAGTGATACATTTTCGCTGATGAAAAGAGCCTCGTGTTGTGCTGCATGTAGTGCTCCGTTTAATATATTAATAATGGTGATAAATATTTTAGATGGAGTAAATAATATATCAGACGTGACAAAATGTATACATGTTGTGCCGATGCCCAGCCTAACTTTTCAGCTTTCTGCACTTCGGCTAAAATGTGACAAGCTGACAAATCGTGTAAAAGACTATAATGCATAAAACAAGATATATAAAAATTATAAGAAAAAATAAGCAAATTGTTAAGAATATTAAATTGTTAAGAATATTAAACTTTTCTAAACCATTATTCATATATATATATATATATTTAAGTTTATTTTTAGAGAGATTATTTACATAATGTCATAAATTATTAGAATAATGATATGTTTTTTTAAATAAATCACATGTTGATTGAATTATTACTATTATACATTTTTTTTTATTGTTTTGTTTGCCTGGAAATGCACCGCCGAGTGACTTGGCACAGTCTTGTTTCCCAGAGAGGTTGGGTCAGCAGGTTAATGCTGTTGCTAGTGCCACCTATCCATAAAGCACACAGCTTTTGAATAAACCCACTTTAAACTCGCTTGGAATAACAAATGAGAATTTTAAATTGTGAACTATTTAATGACCGAAATGATTTGAAATATTTCTATACGACACACTCTACTTGAGTGATTTCTGCTGGGGGAAAAAAAAGGTTAATGTGGTCTTTTTTTTTTCCGAGACTCGATTAAAAAAAAAAAAATCCACAAAGGCAAAAGAAGTGAAGCGAGAGATTCATTTGCATTCCTCTACTTTTTTTTTCTTGCATAATGTCCCTAAACTGCTTCTTCATTATCTCTCGTTTTTATCCCGACTACTGAGTTCTATTGTACCAGCAGTGAAAATGAGGTGATTAACCTTAAGGTCCTTCATGCCCTCATCCCAAAGCCCACCTCTCACATGGCCTGCGCTTCATATTCATGTTCAACAACCTAATTTCCATATCGTCCAGCTTGCCCTCGCATGTTATTATTAGCATAACAGTGATTACGCATGACATTGATTGAAGTCTGGGCTGAATGAATGTAGCAACAAAGCGAAATTTGCAAAACAAAAAAAAATAAAATAAAATATAATTCGGTGTACGCTTTTATTATATCAGGGAGGATTTAAAGAAATGTCAATGACAAATGAGTGTGTCTCACCCATTATTCAGAAGATACAAGTTATGGTTTTCATGATCTTTTCTGAACATGATTAAGGTATATATATTCCGCTTTGGCTAGCTTGGGAGACAAAAAATAGAAATTGAAGTATGAAAAGAAGAACATGACGTTTTATCGCCGTCATAAATAAATTAATAATTTCGAATGAACGTTTTAGTATCTGAAATTTTTAGTTCTGTTATTGTTGAAAGTTAGCAAACAGCGTGATGTGGCGTTTGTCCGTTGAGATAACCTTCAAAAGCACTTTAAAGCATCTATTATTTACGATATATTTCAGTAATCTTGATAACTTTGACGGATGACAATCCCATACAATATATAAGAGCATCGGAGGAGGTTTTATAGCAAGAGGAAATGAAAGCTCAACATGGCTAAAAGAAATGGAAGCGTTAATGTTAGAAAATACTAGGCTGTCTGACCCAACTCTCTTTGGTTGCATAGTCCATACTCCAATGGTTTCCCAGTTTATTCCATCACCCATTCGCTTATGTCATGCTTTTTGGCTTCCTTTTCCTACATGTCAATACTTTTCTTATTTAACCTATTGTTACCTCTTTTTGCCCTCCTTTTGGATAAACGTCACTTTCCATTCTTTGTCCATCCCTCTTGCTCCTTCTGTGTCTATTTCAACCTTTCTCGTACATTTTGATGACTTTGCACATTTGTCAATGTCCTGATTTTGGTATCCCAGAACTCGTGGAAGGATTTTGTGTCCTTCTTAGAAAGAATCGACTTTGCCAACTCTTACGTGTCCAGCAACCCTTTTCTTTAATTTCCTCTTTTATTGTTTTTACTTCCCTCACTTGTTGCACTTTTTCATATAATCTTTCTTCTTTTGTTGCTATCTTTTTCCATCATTTGATTACATCCTCCACCGATTACCTTTGAAGTCTTCCATAGTCATTAATCCCGAAAAACATTTATTTAAAATATGTGTTTGACCAGTTGGGAGAGCCTATTCTGTTGCCAGATCATGTCATCTCTTTATAGTTTTATTTAAACAGTTGTTTCATCCCATGTTTGATTATTTCAACAGCACCACCTCAATTTGTCGTTCGACCACGTGATCAGATTGTAGCACAGAGTAGAACAGCAACATTCCCATGTGAAACTAAAGGAAACCCTCAACCTGCCGTGTTTTGGCAAAAGGAAGGAAGCCAGGTGAGTGGGATCAGATCGTCTCGGATATTATTCATTTTCATGAAATATGTATGATTATTACATAATACATTTTTATTTCATTGTTGTGTATGTAGCATGATTTATCTTTTAATAACAAAGGTTAAGATAGACATATTTTATTGAGCTTATGACTGGCCATGACCAAAAAGCAAGAAAAGAATTAATATCTTAAAAACTACAGTTCATGTTATCGTATTATGTAAATCTCTATTATCAAATCAAATCAAATCAAAAGTAATAATATTACAATTATTATAGTAGACATTATTGTTGAAGTTTGTTTATCATTAATCATTATTGTTTTTCTCATACTAGCATTTTATTACTATTTTTTGAATGATAGCTTAATGCATCTTCAACCCGATGCGCAATGATTGAAAACTTAAATAAGTCTGAAACCTGACTGCACTGTATCTCAGGGCTTATGCAAACAATGAAGAGTTTCAACCTGCTGATACAAGAAAGATTGACTAGACATGACTGCAGTCTCAAAACAACTAAACGGCTCTTGAGCAACAAAATTAAATCTGCATTTATTGTGCAAACGTTATACCCTGAATAAGTCTTTGTTATTGGTTAGACTGTTTCAACCAATCACCTTAATCAAATTCTTTCCTATAGAGTACAGGCCCATTGTCTTAAAAATGGCTGACAACAATGACTTACCAAAACCACTGACCTAGTTGACCATTGGTTAGCCAGTGTTGACCAATGATTGTCAAAAGCAAAAAAAAAGAGGCAAACCCATCCTTCTGTGATGAGTTGATGGCAAGCACAAGGCGATGTTGAAGAACAAATTAGCAATGTGTGTTGGGTAAATCACCCAAATATGAGCTGAAATATGTAGTGAGGCTTACAATTCTAACCATAAATGATTTAATACAGTATTACAGAGCCTGTATTAAGTCAGGCCATAGACAGGTAGCATGGGCATTAGTAAAATACTCAATTTAAGAGAATATTTGAAAGTATAAAATTATTATTTTGATAGAGAAGCAAACAGGTTATTGAAAACAGACAACGGGACTGATAACAAGAAATCAAAACAACAGCATGTTTGGTAATAATCCTTCATTTGACAAAGATTTTCATTTGACTCTGTTTATGAGATCCGTAGTTTCGAATTGGATGGCTTTATCGATGACTCTTGGCAAGCTCTTTAACTCTGAAAAAAGCTCTAAGAGCCAACAAACATGAGAAAAACAATAAGAATGTTGGCAACACTGTAGTCCTTTGCTTAAAGTGCTCTTCTAATGGTATATGTGCCTCTCAAAGATGGGACATTCATCATTCAATAACACAGAAAAGGGCCTCTAATTAAAGGAAGACATTATTTACTGGCTTAAAGTCATTTGCTTTAATTGAACAGTGTTAATACCTTGTTTTCTCTTTTCCATTGGTCTTGTTTCAAGGGTAAGACATTTAAAGGTGAAATTGTTTTCTTGTCTTTAATTGAATGTTATTAGCTACTTACTATAGCATTTTCTTTGAATTAATTACTACTTTACAATCTAATTAAACACATCCCAAAGGATAGAAAATGCATTTTATGCAATATAAGCACAAATATATAGGGTCATTTAAACACAGCTATTAGCTAACACCTACTAATTTCTAGACGATTCCATCACATGTCCATATATCTTATCATGTATTTAAATAGTCTGGTTCCATTAACTTTTTTAAAAAGTAGGAATATCTTCTAGATTAAAATGATGTTTGGGAAAAATAATTTTATGTTCAAAGTGTATGTGATTTAATAAGCAAAAGAATTACCCAAGCTTCTTATGACACAATATGCTTGTTGAGCTCAGTTTAGCTTATGTTTTAGTTTTTTAGTATTGGATAGCAGGATTGGTGCACACGCCATGGCTCAGGCTCTCATACAACCCCCTGGAGCAGGTTTCTCAGTGTGACTCTAAGGAAGCTGATCATCCAAGAGCATTTGGTTTAGGCTCTTTCACAGCACAGTTTAAGCAAATAATGGCTGTTGCTAAGCCATGTAAATCAAAGGTTATGTTTTAATTATTAATTTATTATAGTGCAATAGAAACGTTAACTCCTTAACACTACAGGGCAGTCTATGCTTTCCGCATGGCAGGAGGGCCTTGAAGCCGCAGGGCATACAGGTACTTCCCGCTGACTTCAATGGGCCACCTCGGCCCCTCCCCACTGATGGCACACCCCATGCATCATTGGCTGTAGAGAGACGGCCTGAACTCAGGCTGTCCCCCTGCAGCCAATGATGTGCGCTGCTTGTCAGCTTTGTGGGCGGGCCAAGTTAGAGGCCTGCGGCAGCACCTGGCACCAAGGCGTACCTTTAGGCCTCATCGGCATTATCCTTCATCCGACGCCCATCAATCATTAAGAGGTTAATTGACCACATCACTATCAAGTAGTTTTCCATAAAACTGCAGGCAGTAAACACACACACACAGACACTCTAAACATAAACTAATTATCATTACAGTAGATTTAGAGACTGTATGCACTGTCAATACGACATGCAGAGGGCTCCTTCTGTTGGTCAACCCTGGATTAGCACAAGCACCAAAAGGAGTCTCCTGAAACACTCTCTGCAGTCTCTAAAATTCTGTGAGTCACTGCAATGAGTACTGCAACCTTTGGGACATATTCTGAAGCCCATTTACAAATACCTCTTTTTTTTTTTTTTTTAATAAAGTTTGTTTGCAATTCTCCAGAATCAATGTAGATCAAGTTAACGCGATCTCGGTCACCATTAGTTGCTTTTAAAGAACGATTTTTTTTTTTCTTTTCTAGAAAGGATTTTACCATACATTGAGGTTTCTCTCGTTTTCAAGTATGTCCTGAGTGGCGAGTATGTACCGTTAGGTGTCTTGCCAAGGACACTTACTGGAGAGGTGCTCGCTGGGATCGAACCCATGACTCCACAGGCTCTCTCCATGCAGAGCAGTGATGTTACCTCTACTCCACCCAGCCGGTTAACTTGGTCATGGCAGTTAAGGGGTTAATATAAATTAAATATTCATTATAGTAAAAATAATAATTTTCTAAGGGCTCACTATTCTGCATTAAGCTTTGTTTAATTATTATTATATAAAATTATCATAAATAATAAATATTAGTTTTGAGTAATTTTTAGTATTCTAGATACGCAAAGGTTAGAATTCATATGGCTTACGCTGGGATAATTTTTAACCTGCAATTCCATCAACAATCCCTGTCATGCCAGCTGGGAAGGACGTGAATATTGCTTTATCGCTGTTCCATTTCCGGCTTATGGTCGAAATAGCAGCTGGTTAATATTTTTATGGCCACTTTCCCCAAAAGATTACTGTCATCCGTTCCATGAAAAGCTTTGTCTTTGCACAAAATGCTTTTTCGACGTAATTTACACCTGATACAATTTTGTGGAGATGGACGATATGGGAATAGCTTCATTATAATGAAATATATTTTATCTGTCATATTTTTTTACAAAAGTTGTGATCCTTTTTCATTGAAAGGCGTATTTCTCTCTCTCGTGCCTCATGTCTTGATATTTTCCCTTCTCTCTTTGTGCATCCTCATGTCATGCCTCCCTTTCCCTCCTGTCACCTTCTCTCTTTTTCCAATCTGTCATTTCACCGCATTTTCCATTCTCTACTTTCTCTCTTGTTACCCTCTCTCTGTTTTTACCTTCTGTCTCCTCTCACCCTCTCGCTCTCTGGTGTTTCCTTCTGTCTCTTCTCATCCTCTCTCTGTTTTACCTTCCATCTCCTCTCATCCTCTATGTTTTACCTTCCTTCACCTCTCACCATCTCTCTGTTTTTTCCTTCTGTCTCCTCTCTCCCTCTCACTGTTTTTTTCCTTCTGTCTCCTCTCACCCCTTTATGTTTCACCTTCTGTCTCCTCTCACTCCCTCTCTGTTTTACCCTCCATCTCCTCTCGTCCTTTCTTTTTACCTTCTTTCCTCTTACCTTCTCTCTGTTTTACCTTCCGCCTCTTTTCACCTTTCTCTGTCTTTACTTTCCATCTCCTCTCATCCTCCCTTTGCTTTTACCTTCCATTTCCTCTCACCCTCCCTTTGCTTTTACCTTCCATCTCCTCTCACCCTCCCTTTGCTTTTACCTTCCATTTCCTCTCACCCTCCCTTTGCTTTTACCTTCCATCTCCTCTCGCTCTCCTTCTGTTTTTACCTTCTGTCTCTTCTCATCCTGTCTCCGTTTTTACTTTCCATCTCCTCTCATCCTCTCTCTGTTTTACCTCCTGCTTCCTCTCATCTTCTTTCTTTTATACCTTCTGTCTCCTCCCATCCTCTTTTACCTTCCATCTCCTCTCACCTTCTTTCTGTTTTTAGCACTCATCTTCTCTCACCATCTCTGTTTTATCTTTTGTCTCCTCTCTTCCTCTCTCTGTTTTTACATTCTCGTCTCCACTCACCATCTCTGATTTCACCGTCCGTCTCCTCTCATATTCTCTCTTTGATACCTTCTGTCTCCTCCATTCCTTCTCTCTTATACCTTCCATCTCCTCTCACCCTCTTTCTGTTTTTGCCTTCCATCTCCTCTCACCAGCTTTGTTTTTACCTATTGTCTCCTCTTTCCCTTGTCATTCCGTTCATGCAGAAAGCCGTGATTAGAAGCAAATCTTCCACACATACAAGCAATTTATTAATTTAATTGTCCATTACTAAATGTCAAATATTTGAATGAATTCCAGAATACTTATGTATCCAATACTTTGACTCGATAATCTTTGTATTAAGACACAAGCAGAAATTGCAGTCTGGCTTTTGTTCATATCAGTTCTGTTAATATACGTATACATCTTATTTTTGTTATTTTGCAGAATTTACTTTTTCCAAATCAGCCTTTGCAGCCGAACAGCAGGTATTCTGTGTCCCCAACCGGAGACTTAACCATCACTAACATTCAAAGATCAGACGCAGGCTACTACATTTGCCAGGCGCTGACTGTTGCTGGGAGCATCCTGGCGAAGGCCCAGCTGGAAGTTACTGACGGTGAGTGTGCACGGTCCCTGCCACTTTTTGAATCTCTCTGACCTGAATAAAAGCTCATCGAGAGCAACATGTCCGTTCCTGCCATAGCTGCTGGAAATTATACGGTGACTGCACAATAAATGCAAATCAGATTAAACTGTGTCAGTGTAGTGTCCCTTAACATTTGGTATTTATTTTGGAGATCCTCGCCAATTTCGTCTTTTTCCACCTTATTTTTCCTTCCAGATTTAGCATTTTAGCTGCTAAAACAAAGTAGGCTACTATTTTCACATGGAGATACCCCAAAATATCAGGGTTTAATTAGCTTTTTTTTTTTATTTGCAAAAAACGAAAATTGATTTGTTGATACCTTAAAGATTTTGACAAATAATGGTTGTTTTATTACTTCAATTCCATCCATAAAAATCATGTTATAGTGTATTTCACCAGGTAATCAAATAATTTGTCAAGAAAAGATGCAGGTACCTATATGCATAAATATATCAATATATAAAGAGTTTCACTATTAGTATTTACGACACTAATCCTAACCCACCCCCTCTTCTGCTTGGCTCTTTATTGTTCAATTCTATGATTTTGCTCAGTATAGCTTCAAGACCTGAAGAAGAGCGTTTACGCTCTCGAAAGCTTCTCTTTTAAATTTAACGTTAGTCCAATAAAAAAAGGTATCACTACGTACTGCTATACTCTGATATATATATATATACTGTATATATATATATGTGTGTTAGATTGGATAAGCCGTGTTAGTCCAGAAGCCAAAATCACCAGAGTATAGCAGTACATAGTGATACTTTTTTTTATTGGACTAACGTTATGTAAGCTTGTCTTTTAAATGTAACGTTCATCCAATTAAAAAGGTATCACTACGAACTGCTATACAGTGGTGATTTATATATATATATATATATTGTTCTTGATTTAGCCTCTGACTTATAGTGGTAGAGTACTCCATATATATTTTATTACCATCATGGTATTACAAGTGAATAATCTTAGTAACAGGAAGCCAGGATTCACTCAACATTGGGACTAAGATTTTATAGATGGCCAGGAAGAGAGATAAATACTGTGATGAGAGTCACTTTGAACTTGGGTACATGGAGCTAGAAATGCATTTGGGAGGTGCAAGCCTGATGTTCTACATTGTTTCCCTGCCATCTCCTGAGTTGAATTCACGCTGTACCTACAATTCTAGGTGCAGGTTGTTTGTACCACCTGTGCTAAGCATGAATACTGTTATTATCGTAACTGTTTATGTGTATCTGTACTATCAACTGGATTACTGTGTGGGTCTCTGCAGCCTTTTCCAACCCCCTAATCTAGAATATCTTTACATCTGTTAAAGGTTGGAGTGGTCTTTGTCTGTTTTTTTGGCAAACACTGCCCCATTATCAGATACTTTAAAATCTGAATCCCCTGTTTATCCCCACAATCTACTATTGCCCTATTGATCTATTTTGTTGGCATGTTGTGCCAGAGTTAATTCCATTATCTGTCCCTGGTCTAAGTATGTCCCAGACACCAAGACACCGGGGAGAAATTTCTGATTTATCGCAGCAATATGCCAGGGGAGGAATCTCTGATGTACCATAGTAAGACGCCAGGGTGTCATTTTCCATGGCCTCTAGGACCCTCCTGGAACTGTATATATGTTTAATTAAAGGTTCAGTTACTGGCTGACTGTTCTAACCTCAAGATCTGTGTGCTGACTCATTTTCGGGGAATGCAATCACTGCACTTTCAGTGTAGCTGTCCTTAAGCTTCGTCTAAGGGCTGGAGAAAGGCATGAAAGATTGCTGCTGGGAGAACGGGGGTCTGGCAAGGGAGCGGCATTAACAGATGTGAACCAGATCTGGTACAGATCCATAGTTAGGCAAACAGATGGACAGTCAGACAAACTGACAAACCAACTGAAAGATGCAAGAATTGTCAGATAAGGAGATAGATAGGCAGATAGATAGGTGGGTGGGTGCATGGGTGGAGGGATAGATAGGCAGATAGACAGGAAGACTAATGAATAGACAGAGGGATAGATAGACAGACAGACAGGCTGGCATATAAATTGATAGAGCAATAGATGCAGATACCGAGATAGACAACAGAAGGATAGGACGGACAAAATAGGCAGATAGATAACAAATAGACAGACAGACCAATGAATAGATGGGGGGATAGACAGACAATCAGACATATAGGAATATTTTTCACATTTTGCAATTTGCCAAATTTCCTTTAAATTGCATAGAGTCATTTTTTCTATAAGTTCTTACATTAATATCCATATAATGTTTATTGCTGAAGCTCTACTTCTCATCGTTTGAGTAAAGCACTTCTCTGCTTAGCCTTTCATCTCTTGTCTTTCCTGGGGAAAAAAAATTGGTTACACTTCTGTGCAATTGATATTACTTACAGATTAAGAGGCTTTCACAATGAATGGAATGCGGATATTTTTCAATAACTGCCGGTGACTTGGGGCAGTTCCTGTGATTGGAATTAATAGGAGGGAGTAAACAGCGGACGCTGAAAGCGAGTGATGCCGATAGTCGCACCTGCTGGTGTTCTGCAGATTTACAGCGTCAAGCTGAAGGGATCAAGCTAGGTTCAAGGATAGCTGTTATGAGGAATTCTATGGATACCGGAGAGCGCAGTCTATTAACACAAAACAAAAACCTCCGCGATATATAGAGAATTCTTTTTTTCAGCAAAGCTCTTTGATTTTAAATTGCACAGTAAATTACAAGAAATAAATTGTAAGTTATTTTATATATCCGTATTCAAAGATATTATAACATTTAAGCAGTTCAGAAAGAAGTGTTTTTATTCTTGTAGTTGCCTGAAGCATTGATTGAATATATATATATATATATTTATACATATTCATCAATCATTGCTTCAGCTAATTGCAAGAAAAGAAAACTTCTTTCTGAACTGCTTAACTGTTATATTATTTATTTATTTATTTATAAAGTATTTTACCAGGAAGGATACATTGAGATTTCTCTCGTTTTCAAGTATGTCCTGGGTTCAAGAACATTGAAGTGTTACAGTTACAGAAATATAAAGTAATACAATGGAAGATATTTAAAAAAGAAACCACAAATATACAGATTAACAGAAAATGTGGTATTGTGGTATTGCAAGTAAGGTGCTGGTCCTGGATCGGACGTTATAGGATGAGGGAACTGCTGGGGGAAGCAGTCTATTCAGGTAGGGTGGCAGCTTCCCAGAAAAGCTCTTAAACACCAGGCTGGAAAGGTGAAGGGTGCGTCTAGATTCCAGCGATGGCCAGTTTAGCTCTTTTAACATGTCATAATGGTGGGTCATGTAGTTACATTGTAGCACAAAGCGGCAGAATGAGTTATACAATGTAGTAAGTTTCTGAAGGTGTGTTTGCGGGGCTGCTGTATACACTACATCTCCGTATTCAATAGCCAGCATAAGCATTTGTTGTACAATCTGCTTTCTTACCGCGGGGCTCAGGCAGGATTTGTTTCTGTACAGGGCACCTAGTTTGGGATTAAGTTTAGATACGGATATATATAATAACTTACAATATATCATCTCATTCAGAGAGAGCTGATCTGGCCCCGAAATGTAACCGAACACTGAAATTCAGCGTACGGTGACATTTCGGAGCCATTCAGCTATTCAGAGAGCAGGCAATTCAAACAAATTTTGCGAATTGCCTGCACGTACGGTGCCTGGTCGACGGCAGTGAAATCCCCATAGACAAACAATGATTAATCTGTTCAGAGACACCGAACAGCAGAGAAAAGTTTCCCGAAGTCCCCTAATGTTCGGTGGTTTCATTCGACATGTTTATTCAGGCGAATCCCATAGGCTTCAATGTTAAAAATATTCCAGTTATAATCCAATATCTAATAAACCATTTATTATTTTAATCTGCAGTAAAAAGTCTCTTTTTACTTCTAGATTTTTTAGGATCTTTTAGGCATTTTTCGTGATTTTATCGACAATTTTTTTTCCGTTTTCTTTTTTAATCGTTTTTTCATTTTCCCTTATCAGTCCTTTTTATTATCATTCATTGGATCTTATATGTAAATTCCAGGCATTTTCGTTCAGTAGTTTTTTTGCAAACAGCGTTTCAATTTTGACACTTTTAGGCTAGGGTCAGACGAACGCATTTTTATGTTGTCTGTGAAAAAGTGCGTTCGAACGAATGGACGCATTTTTTCACAGAATACGTGATAGCGGTCATACTATGCGCATTTTTCGTCCGTGATTTTGTACGGATCATCAATAAAACACTTTTTGTGTCTGGACGTTATGTAGGCTGGACATTAGCAGCGTCTGACGTCTCCTAATCACGCACACACGCCGCTAGCGGACGCAGCGCACTCTGTACGTCAGTACCTGCGGTTTCACGTTCTCGAAAAAATGCGTTCATTTTCCACTTGCGTTGCGCTGCCGCACTTTTGTGCGACCGTACTTCGTATATTGGCCGTCATTGCCCGGCACTTGCTGCTAGCACGGCCGTGATTAAGTGCGGCTGCACGCGCGTTCGCACTGCCTCAGTCTGACCCTAGCCTCAAACGTACAGTTTTTTTTTATTTACTCCATTCGTCAGCTTGTTGGCTTTTTCCGGCGGCTGGTCTGAGCTGTGATCGGCGGCTTGTCGGCTTTTTCTGGCATGTTCGGCGTGGTTTTCCCAGCAGTTCCGGTGGGTTTTCGGTTGGTGTTCGTCGGGTTTTCCCTAAACTCCGGGGACCCTGCGGTGAATGCTGAATACACCGCAGGGTAGGGAACTGCGGGGAACGAGAAAGCACCTAAATGTCGGCAACATTTCGGTGCTCTCTGAATAACCCCTTTAGTGCTCCAGTGCAGACAGGCGCTGAAAAGTATAGTTCGCCAGGAAGGTGCGCACTCCAGTAAGTCTAATAAAATCATTTTTTATTGTGCCTAAAAGCGCCAGTGTTCAGTGAGTCCCCTGTTGACTTTTCTCAAGATGCAGGGCAAGATGTAATACATTATTTTTTTATTTATAAAGTATTTTACCAGGAAGGATACATTGAGATTTCTCTCATTTTCAAGAATGTCCTGGGTTCAAGAACATTGAATATTTACAGTAGGTGCAGAAATAAAAAAGTAATAAATGCAAAATAGTGAAACCATAACACAAATATACAGATTAACACAGAATCTGGTTTATATACACGTTGCAATCAGGAATGAGGCTGAACAGCACAACGTTGTGACTGAATCCTTTCATTAAACATCTGATTTTTGAGGCTAGAGTCAGACGAGCGCAGTCTGAGTGCACTCTGCGTGCGTGCATAACGGACGGACGTACTGACGTAAGATACTGTAGACACCACAAGATCCGTTTTTCTTGACAGACGTAGAAAAAAAGGGAACTATGGGAAATTAAATTAATATGAAAAATGATAAAAATTTGAAAAGGATATTAAAAGGCATTGTGTGCGTCAAGGTGCTGGACGTCGCAAATGCGCTGCGTCTGACATCTCCCCATCACTCACACAGAACAGGCGTACGTGGGGCACTCTGCGCGTCCGTGGTAGCGGTTTTACGTTCTTGCCTAACTTGCGTCCGTTTGTCACGTGCGTTGTGCGTGCACAGTTCGGTGCGCACATACTTCGTGTGTGGGTCTCTATTGCTCATGATTCTATGCTACGACGGACGTTAAACTGTGCGGCAACACAGACGTGATCACTGCGTTCGTCTAAACTGTTCATGTTTAACTGCAAAAATCGATGCAATGCTTCCCGAAAATATAATTTTTTCGGTCATTTTACAGACAGTTTTTTTGGAGGTCCAGCGTAGTTGTTTAAGTTTCGGCTCTGGTTGAATATCTTAAATTAAATTGGGCAATATTTTAAAAATATATATATTTTAATACAACACAAAGAAATATTTAGGTGTGAAACATTAACTGGTAACAAGAGGCTGTCAAAGAGTTGAAGGTTATAGTAATAATGAGGATTTGCAGGTCTTGGTTTCGATGACATGGCGTAGATTCACACCTCACTGGAATCTCTAAGCATTCGTTTAACCTTTTGGCCTGAGTGTCACATAGACGTGTCCTAATCTCTCACCCGGAACACCCTTGAAACTGAACATTCTTTCAAGTTAAAATACTTTTATTCTTTTATTGATCCATCTCATTTAATGGATTACGAGATCTCCATTTAGGCAGTTAAAAATAAATTGGAATTCCCATACAGAGATATGCAAATATTCAGTTACAATACCCATAAACCTAACAGCCTGAAGGATTCTCCTAAATGATGTCTGCACAGAACTTACGTAAAGCTCCGTGAAGTATATCATATGGAAGAAAGGATAATTCAGATTCCTTGGGTTCTCTTTGTACTTTTTTCCACAGCTAACACTGGTTTACTTCAAAGTTATGCTGCTTCCGCATTTGGCAGTTACATGAAAGAGCAAAAAAACTCTGATTCCTGTCATTACAGCTGTCAGAGTTTCTTTTTTTTATGTAGGATAAGCCTTGTTTCTTACATATGTTACAGCATTGACCTTAAATATTAAAATGTATTCTTTTTGACTTAATATCCCTCATTCACAAATTCAAATTTGAAATTTAACCCACCGTGCCGGTCCGTATAACCCAAGTGATCCACCTAGATTCTGGTTCTGCATCTAATAAAATGTATTATTGTTGTGGAATACCTGTGGTTACACTCGATAAAATTCTCAATTAACCCCTTAAAGAATAATAAAAAAATAATAATAAAAAATAAAAAAAGTGGGTTTTTTAAAAGAAAAAAATTTGTCTGGGGGTATAATAAAATAGGGCTTTAATTGACATTTAAACATGATGAGCATAAAACGGTCAAAATGAGCTCAGCGCACAGAGGTGAAATGGCTCAGCAGTGAAGGGGTTAAAAAGCAAAACAATCTCAGGACAAAATTTCTAAACTATTTAGCCGGGGGGTGTTTTTTGGCGGTTGAAGATTATGGGGATTAAGTTTTGAAAAAGTGTGTTTTGCCCATTTGTCCATTTAATGGCGAGAAAAACGGTATATAATATGTGTGGGTTCCATAAATGAGTAAGAGGAAAATTAGACCTAAACACAGGCAGTGCAGAAACATACAAACAACAGCGGACACTTTTGGACAGACAATGCTAAAACTGCCTGGTCACTAAGGGCTTGCATTCCCTTCCAACTTGTTTTTTCATAAAACCACTGCCGGTACCCAGTGGATTTATGAAAAACAACTTTTCATTGCAGACACATTAGATACATTTTGGAGACAGTAAGATTATTTGATAGGCAGAGGGCTCTCCCTGCAGGCCAAGAAGCGCTACTACATGTATAATAATACATCTGGAGCTCAGTCTTTCTGTGAAAGAAAAACGGATCTCCAAGTTTCAGCACCTTGGATGTGTTATCCAAGGTGCTGTAAATGTAGAGGTGTATTGTGTTACCTATTGTTTTTGAATTTTGTCTGCAATAAACGAAGAAAGGTTTTGCATTGCTCCAATATATGACCAGATTAAGTTTACTCGATGTTGAGTTCCTTCAGGAGCTTTTAAACATGGAGTATACTCTGGCATGGTAGCCAAGGGGCAAAGGCTTAATGACATTTATCCCAGTTCAAGAATAATTTTTCTAGATTGTGAACTCCCCTGATCTTTAAGAACTCCTAATATCTGGTGCCAGTTAACCCCCTACCTGCCAAGTGGAGATAGAGGGATCCTTTCGATCCCCCTATCTCCCAATCCGTGACAGCTAGAGGGTCATGTTTGTTATCATTGGAAAGGCCTGATCATGGACTAGGTTTGGTGTAAAGAAAATTTTAAAAAATAATAATAAAATAATGTCAAAAATTTTGTCTGTTTTTTTTTTTTAAAAAAAAATTGTCTGGGGGTTAATAAAATAGGACGTAAACTGGCATTTAAACATGATGAGCATAAAATGGACAAAATGAGCTCAGCGCACAGATGTGAAATGGCTCAGCAATGAAGGAGTTAAAAAGCAAAAACATGTAAAAATCTGGTATTTCTAATCTCAGGACAACATTTCGAAACTATTTAGCCGGGGTCTTTTTTTGGCGGTTGTAGATTTTGGGGATTAAATTTCAAAAAATTTAGTTTTTTCCATTTGTTCATCATATTTCGTATTTTTTTATAGTAAATTATATGATATGATAGAAAGAATGGTATCTTTGGAAAGTCCATTTAATGGCGGGAAAAATGGTATATGAAATGTGTAGGTTGCATAAACAAGTAAGAGGAAAATTTGACCTAAACACAAACAGCACAGAAACGTAAAAACAGCAACGGGCACGTTCGAACAGAGTTTCGTAAAACCGCTCGGTCACTAAGGAGTGAATTTTTTAAATAAATTATATATTTTTTTACATTGAAGCCTATGGGATTTGCCTGTTTAAACCTGTCAAACTAAAACACGGAAAACCAGGGTATTTCACCGACACGTCTGTGCAGTTGAGGGTTCTGTGAATAACCATTATAACAGAAGAGGCTCTGGTAGAAAATTTAGAGCCAAAATCCTTACATTCTGTTCATTAAAAACATAAGGGGTTATTCACAAAGTGACAAACTTGCCACTGACTTGCACCGAACTGTGAATTTAACTGTACGGTCAATTTCAGGGAATGAATTAACCATTACTTCTCTATGGGACAATTTCACTGCCACCGAAGATAGAGGAACTGTACCGTATTTTGCTGTTAATTTGCCAGTGTTTGGCGAAGTGACAGTTAATGAATAGTCAAACATTCCCTGAAATTGACCCGTACAGTTAAATTCACAGTTCGGTGCAAGTCAGTGGCAAGTTTGTCACTTTGTGAATAACCCCTTATGTTTTTAATGAACAGAATGTAAGGATTTTGGCTCTAAATTTTCTTCCAGAGCCTCTTCTGTTCTTATTTTCTCCTCTTCTTTCATATACATGTGACTAGATAGTTAAGAAAGTGTAACATGGATTCCCTCTGCTCCCTTTGGATTTATTTCAGGAGCAAAAATATTCTTGGCAGCCGTTTTGTCTGGAATCAGAATTTTCTCCTTTGTTTGACATGTTATGTGTTTCCTACATTCATTTCAACAAATTCCTGGAAGATTCCATCATTATTTATAATATATCTAATTTACAAAGAGCCAAGAAGTCAGCTGTAGAGAAAACAGAAAAGGAACTTAATGCATGGTCCATTGGATTGGTTGCCAACTAGACTGTGTAACTGAGACCTGTGATTTTAACTTATTTTGGTAACTCTGAAAAATGTTATTCCTGAGGTCAATTCCCTGTTTAATGTTACTAGTAGGAGCCAGCAAGGAAACGGATGGAAATTCTAATAAAACAGGGGATTAATTGTCAGTAGAATGTAGAGTATTTAGAGAAAGAAGGATGAAATGGTACAAGATGCATAGCAACCTAAAATATTATTCTTTATTCAATACAGTGACAACAGATCGACCACCACCTATAATTCTGCAAGGGCCATCCAATCAGACACTGGCCATCGATGGGACAGCCATGCTGAAATGTAAAGCAACTGGAGAACCAATGCCAGTAATTAGTTGGTTAAAAGAGGGTTTTAACTTCATGGGAAGAGATACAAGATTCTCCATTCATGATCAAGGCACTTTGCAAATCAAAGGTCTAAAAGTGAGTAAATAATTCAGAATGTCTCTTTATTATTTAAACAAAAGTAGACACATGTGTAAATTTAGCAATGAATTAAAGCCAACATCATCAGGACATATAACAGTGACTCAGGGGAACAGGTCAACAGCACATTCCACAATGACAAGGAGGACATGTCAACAGCACATACCACAACGACAAGGGGGAACACGTCACATCAGCACATACCACAGCGACGAGGGGCAACATGTCAACAGCACATTCCACAACGACAAGGAGGACATGTCAACAGCACATACCACAATGACAAGGGGGAACACGTCATCAACAAATTTAACAGTGAAGAGGAACATGTCATCATCCGCATATGCAACGGTGACATGGAAAAATATGTCACAGTGACACGGAGGATCATTTCATCAGCACATACTGCATAACAGTGACATGGGGGACCACAAGATATGTCATCAGCACATTTAATAGTGACACTGAGGAACATGTCATCAAAATGACATCAACAATTATAACAGTGACAAGGGGGGCAAATAGTATCAGCACACACACCAGTGACACAAAAAAACAAATCATCAGCTCCCGCAACATTGACATCGAGGAACATATCAGGACATGTAGCAGTGAAATGGTGGAACATGTCATCATCACATGTCACAGTGACATGGAGGAACATGGCATCAGCACATGTCACAGTGACATGAAGGAACATGGCATCAGCACATGTCACAGTGACATGGAGGAACATGGCATCAGCACATGTCACAGTGACATGGAGGAACATGGCATCAGCACATGTCACAGTGACATGGAGGAACATGGCATCAGCACATGTCACAGTGACATGGAGGAACATTGCATCAGCACATGTCACAGTGAAACACACAGAGGAATATATCAGGACATGTAGCAGTGATATGGTGGAACATGTCATCAGAGCTTGTAACAGTGACATGGAATATGTTATCAGTACATATAACAGTGACACCAAGGAAATCAGCAGCACATGTAACAGCGACACAGAGGAAAATGTTACCAGTAAGTGTAACAGTGACACGGAGATTATATCAGCACATATCACAATGGAAACAGCGAAATGAATGCACCCATAACACATAATGGCCAAATGGAGAAATTCACCCTTGTTTTCACAGGGTTTTAGAGTGAGATATAAGGGCCTCTTTTGACAGGTAACTTATGGATTCTTCTCTTTTTTATCAAAGACTCCCCTTAGGTATCATGTCCACTGGACGTTGGCACCTAGTATTGAAACAGGGAGATAACCTCATATCTATTCTGTTGATCATAATGAAAATCACTTTTGTATCAAACTTTACATAATTTTTTATGATTTGCCATAATTTAGGCAACAATGATATATAAGAATAGTTACTACTTTATTAATTTGCCATAGTCTAAGGATAAAATTGCAGGGGTTCAGAACCAACGTGACAAACAAAGGCCTATATAGCTACGTTTACCTAAATGTTGCATAAAGATGCTATATGTTGGTTCCAAGGGATTACGACTTTTACAGCCGTAATTTCATACCATGAAACCCACTGATTAACTGGTTTTGGGATGCAAATTCGTTTTTATGGAGTTATTTAAAGAGCAGGCTATGATTAGTTAGAAATCATATTTGTTTATTTTAAGGTAAAATTAAATAAATAAATGAAAACAGATAGGACTAAAGGGGTTCGATATACAAATGTCTTTTTCTTTTTTTGGGGAGGTCTGTCACTATCTGTCGCCAGCCATAAATTAATTATAATCTTCCTTACAACAAAATGGAATTTATTAAAAAAAAAAAAAAATGTCAGCACTCCTTGAGTAAACAATTTAGCCTCCCACTCTATGCTTTAGGCAGACGCTGACCACAAAGGTTAATGCATTTTTATTGTACTGCTGGATTAAATAGTCTGCTTCAATAGACAAGATCCCCAGGAGTTGCAGGAAAAAAAGCAGCAAGTGGAGGTGGGAGCGCAGTGAACCCAAGCCATCTCGCGGAATGCGTGAAGGCTTCTGTACAGGATATTTTCTTGTCCCGGTTCTAGTGATGAACAAGATTGCAGAAGTACTTGAGCGGATTATTTAGATTGTGCTTGAACTTCCCTGGTTACAGGACAATGCATTCAGTGAAGGTCTATCCATTATATGTATCTGTATTTAGACACTGTATGAAGACATTATATATTACATTCAGTCACTGCGTTACTTTCCGCTTTAAGGAAAATTACATTTAATCCTGGTTTAAATGCATGAGGTGCATCATAAAATACAGATTGCTTTTCGATATTGACAAAGCCCCGTGTCTTCATAGACTACAGATTCTGGAACGTACACGTGTGTGGCCACGAGTTCCAGCGGAGAGACGACGTGGAGCTCTCTTTTGGATGTGACGGGTAAGTGAAAGCGGTTTATTTTGGAGAAGAGGTAATTAAAACTTGACTTTTTTTTATAACCATTAACACAATACGTATATATTGTCTGCTAAACAACAGAGTCCGGTGGTGCAATTGTCAGCAAGAACTACGACCTAAACGACCTGCCTGGATCTCCTTCCAAACCCCAGGTCACTGACGTCAGTAAGAATAGTGTTACGTTATCGTGGCAGCCTGGATCACCAGGAAAGCTGCCGGTAAATTCATACATCATTGAGGCTTTCAGGTAAGTGAACTTTTGATAATTGTTTACAGGTTAAGATGCCATGTTGGGAGTAATAAGAACTCAACATAGCATAGAGATTTATATTTATTATCATTGGCCCCTATTACATTCTTCGCACTGCAAAATGCGTTATCGCTCGAAAATTAACGCGGTATTACGATCCGAGCGCATTTTTTCAGCCTTCAGGTTTTCCTGCGCGTAAATTCATGCGCAAATGAACGTTGCGTGCAGGAATCGGTTAGGCAGACTGTTTTTTCACGGGATTCAGTCAATCAGAATTAAGAACCACCATTTTCTAGGTTTCGGTTGTTGCGCCTGTCAAAGTCAATCTGCGTATCTGTGCTGCAGCAAAAAAATTATTTTGACAAATTATTAAATTTTAATATCTGGGTATGTGTAGAATGTGTAACTGTACTTTGCTGTATTTTTTTTTTCGTGCTGGTGTATTTTGTTCCGGCCAGAACGTTCAGATTTGCAGTTAACACCATGTTTTCAAAAAGTAAAAATTATGCGCGCAAACATCGTTCGTAGGAAGTTGCGCATCGATTGTAATACCATCCGCTTAACGCATTTGCGCTCATAATGTTAAGTATAGGATGCGCGCACGCACTTTCGCTCGCACTGGGTTCGCGCAGGGTCACTCGCGTTGGACGTTAACGCGCACCATGTGTGCGAACGTCGTAATACGACATTCTGCGCAAATGGTTTTGCAGTCGCGCAAATGCGCAGCGCAAAGAATGTAATAGGGGCCACAATATTTACTCTTTTATATAGACATATTTACCAGCAACATTGTTGCAAAGATATAAATATATACATATAAATCTATATGTAATCCAAAATGAAAAAATAGCAGGCGCTCATGTGTTAAACATTTCCAGGTTTCACTTTTATTGGCAAAATCCCATCATGGCATCCTGATTTAGCAGATAAAGGTGAAACCTTTAATGAAGACCCGTGAGATCTTGCTATTTTTTCATTGTGGATCACAATTAAAGGAGGTGTGAGCACCAGGGCATGACGAATGAGTGACTGATATTTGTCTTCAGTCATACGGAGTGCATAGCGTTTATACATGTCTAGCTATCTATCTAGACCTACATATATAAAATGCACATTTGATTTAATTTGATGTTTAGTTTTTGCTTTTTTATAGCTTTGTATAACAGTGAGTGCTAATTATTATATGGCTATTAGTGTAGGAATACAATCAAATCTGGGGGAATAGCATCCCATTGTAAGGCAGCGTAAAATAAATATATAATTAAACTACTACAGGTTATCAAGCTCAGTCTTTTAGTTTACGACACTTACCTATCATGTCAAATACCCATTTGGATCTATGCCATTGGCACCATCTAATGGTTCTAAGAACTTTACGTTTGTTGGCTAGACTGAATTTACCTGGCGCTAACGCAAAAACATGCTGACGCTAGGGTTAGCTCACACCAGGTGATAGTGCCCCACATGTTTATTGCCTACCATTCTTTGAATGCAATAAATGACCAAAGAATCATGGGAGGCGTAGTTCAGAAACATCTGGGAGGCCCGAGTTTGAGATCCTTGGTCTACAGCAGGGATCTCAAACTCCAGCACCCCAGATGTTGAATGCCTACAATTACCAGAATTATTTGACTGCAGTAAATGGCCAGAGAATCATGGGAGTTGTAGTTTAGAAATATCTAGGGGTCTGGCGCTTGCGCTTCCTGCTCTACAGTGTTTCGCTCACGCTTTCTTTTTTTTACTTTCAGCAGTGTGACTGAATAAAGCATTGTCGAATATGTTAAGATGATGTTAATAACAATCAGTAACCTTCTGAGGTAGAACAGAACCCATATGTTCATATTGCCCAACTGGTAATCTTGAACTAAGCCAAAAAAATCCTAGTATTGCATTGTGTATATACACAGATACTTAGGCTGGGGTCAGACGAGCGTAGTGTTCATGTCCGTAATTGCGCCTAAAAGTACGTCCGTGATAGCATGAAAGAAAGCCCATTGGAGCCTGACACATGAAGTATGTCCGCACTGAACTACGGACGCACCACGGCCGCGGCAAACGGACGCAAGGCAGGCAAGAATGTACAACCCCTAGAACGGCCGCAACGTCCGCATAGCTTTGTGTGTGAGTGATGGAACGTGGTCAGACAGACTGCATTTATACGTCCAGCATTTTTCACGGACAAAATGGTTTTGCTTTTTAACTTATTTTCCCTCCTACATCCGTCAAAATATATCCGTCAGTGAAAAAAACGGACTGTGTGGCCACTACTGCGTCTTCCGTACTAACGTACGTACGTGTGCACGGACGTACAGTCCGTAGAAATCACGCTCGTCTGACCCTAGCCTTACTAGTAGCTAACGTACTTTAAATTGTTTCCATTTTGGTTCTAGTCTGCTACTTTCCCTATTATATATTCCTATATATTCCAGATCTCTAATAAAATGAAGAAAATTGTATTCAATCATGTAAGCGCCATTTTTCTTTTATTTCCTTGCAGTCAGTCTGTCAGCAATAGTTGGCAAACTGTCGCTAATCACGTGAAGACCACGCAATACACTGTCAAAGGACTACGACCAAACACAATCTATCTCTTCATGGTGAGAGCTATCAATAGTGAAGGCTTAAGTGATCCCAGTCCCATGTCGGATCCAGTGAGAACACAAGGTAACTTCATTTTATCGTTACAGTCAATGTAGCTCATTTATTGAAGTCAAATTTCTGTGTGATAAAACTCAAAATTTATGTGATCAATTTTTAAACTTGTCGTGATATCTAGAAATTTATCAATGACCAACAGAGGGACATCAGCACCTCGACCTTCAAACCAAAACTTAATCTTATACCAATGTTCATGGATTGAACACACAAAATATCAGTAACATGTGGAGCTATGTGTGTGTACAATTCCATTCTGTCATATTTCAGGCCCAAAAGGCTCTGGCCATACCCTGCATATGTCAGAATGTATACCTTAAGGTATGTTCATGGAAAAATCCACCCAAATTATCTTCAATTGTCACCTCCCCGTTCCGTAGCTTCCACTTCTGGTCCCATGCTGAACAGTAAGCATGGGATTCTGGGCCACTAAACATCTTTCCTGCTGTCTCTAATTTGGACCCCTTGCTTGAGGTGCCTAGAGAGGTATCAGCTATACCCACGCAATGAGGCCTAAGCCGGAGGATGCTGTATCTATCATGCAGAGGAGACTTCCTTGGCATTTCAATCGCGCCAGCCCTTTATAGGTGATTGCAGTTTGATCTGCATATCATAATGTCTGTGAAATGGCAACATCGAGCTAAACCCTTATGAGACCTGAGCAGGGGTTAACCAAAGTGAAGGCCCCATCCAGATGTAGACCCCTTGTTTAACCCCTTCACTGCGGAAGACTTGTGGGGAACGTCACGGGATTCTGACGCTATATGTGCTAGGACGTTCCTCGCACGTCTACCACTAAGTGGGCTCTGCTCAATATACTCATCTCTCTCCTCCGGGGTCCTGTTGCGATCTGACTTCATGGAAGTCAGACGCTGCTTTATGCTCCCCTCCCGGCGCACTGACCTCATCGCGGTGGGCGCGATGACTTCAGTTTCAGGTGCCCCCCCGGCAAAGCCGTTCGCCGCCGTATTGTGGACCTCCGGATTTGGAGTTGCTATATCGGCCATGTTTAAAGGGACACATATTGCTATTTCATGCAGAGGGAACACAGGGAAAAGTGCTGCCCTGCAACATGTATAATTCATATGCTGCAGGGAGGAAATCAAGGCTGATCACCTGGGATTCCTTTTTTGATTTCTTACCTGCATCGTATGGATTATATGTGCTGCGGGGTGGCATTTTTCAGGCTCTGCCCATCAGCATGAATAAATTATATGCGTCCTTTTAATAATGGCTGATATGGTCACCCTATGTATCTATCATGCAGAGGGAACTTTGTTGGTGTTTCAGTTATGGACGCCCTTTCTGGGTGACAGCATAAACATGTTTTTATTCATTATGTCTCTGAAATACAAAACACATAACATTTTGGACTCAACATGGTTCTGAATCTCATATTAATAAAGATAAAATAACTAAATCCATGAGGTAAACATTATTTCTTTTCCTCCCGTATCCGATGCTCCCTAACACTGTACCGCACTGATTATGCAGTTCAAATGACTCTAAAGGTGGAATTTTCAAGCATCTAAACTCATTTCCTCGTGAAAGTCTCATTTGTCATTCACAATATTTCCCATCATCATTTATTAAAGCATTTAATCAAGGAACTAGTTTTCAAATAACAAAGACAAGAGTCAGGTCACGACTGAGCAATTTTTAGTAATTAAAAGAATTTTAGGGTAAGAGGCCCTTCACTTGAACAAGTATCTTTAGAGCTGAGGGCAGGTGTACTGCTTTCAACACAAGTGTTTTTGAGGGAAAACATGTTATTTTTTTGTAGAATTGCAAAAAAAAAACAACAAAAAAACCTCAAGATTCCTTATTTAATGGTTTTGTTCAAAATGTATTTATGGAGCAGCAAATGGATTATTATGTGTTCCAACAAGACTACTTTCTTATTGGGTCAATGTATCTTATTTCTTTTATAGCTAGAGAGGAATACAATCATTGAATAGCTATGCCAGACCATCTGAGCTCGAGCACCGGATGAAAAACATGAAAACATTTGCTATATATAACATTCTATCAAGACACTTTTAATTCATTTATTTGTTTAATTATTTTGCAGACCAGCTCAATGCATTTGTAATGTATTTTGTAGTTCTGAATCAATATATATGCCACTTTCACAATGGCCAATATATATACTCATAATGTGTTTTGGAAACAAATAATGTGTTCCTTTTTCTCTTGCACCTGGTTTGCTATTTCTCTTTTTCTAATAATTATATATATATATATATATATTTGAAAGTAAATATATTTTCACAACCTACATTATTCAACCAGTGGCGTCACAAGGGGGGGGCGGGGTGCGGCCCGCACCGGGTGACACCAACCCTAGTGACGCCACTGTATTCAACTACACCGATGTTAGTATTTATTCATTTATAAAGTATTTTACCAGGAAGGATACATTGAGATTTCTCTCGTTCTCAAATATGCCCATGACCATTGTACGATATAATTTTACGTAACAGGAAACAGGAAAGGTGTCAAATTTGCAAAACACACATGTAAAAAGTGTGTGAAATGTATAATTGTGCTAATTTTTTTTAAATACTTTAGCTTAGGATATCTGGAATTCAAACTTAAAAAGATCACCTCTTCCCCCCCTTGCAAACCTTGTTATAAGTCAGTTTCAGTTTTTATATGTTGCTTATTAAGATATTTAGAGCGACGCATAAGTATTTCATTCATATTTATTACATTTTCTTCACATGTTATTCGTTTAGTGTCGTTAATATCGTCAAAATGCCTACACCCATGCCAAATGCTTGAAAGCTAGAATCATGAGAGCCTTCTTTTCATTTTTTGCACTAAATCGGGCAATGTGTAGGAAGCTAGAGCTGTTATTAGAGGTGATGACATTCCCTCTTCAGCTCAACTAAGGAAAGGAGTAACGAGATACCCCCCCAGTCGTTTGCCAGAGAGTATGAAACTCTATAAATAAATTAGAAAGTTCTTATTTTTTGCCTTTTCTTGGCAGATGGTCCACCTATACGAATAAAAACAGACCACTTTGCATATAGACCTAATAACTACCTGCTGCCTGCCAGATACTTAAAAGAGATCCAGATGTCAGACAGTCCATGGCAAGTCAGAACTCAAATAAGGGTTAGAATGGTGATTTGGTAATATACTGTGTATATATATACAGTATATATGTATATATGTCTCCAAGAAGCCCCACACTCCAGTTTATCCCATACGTTACTTGCTCTGGTGCACAGTCTGCAGCAATATACAGTAAGTTCCTAAAGATTCAGACGCACAAGGAGACTGGCTTAGATGAAAATAAAAAGTGTTTATTTAGAAAAACATCAACGTTTCAGTTCCCAATGGAACTTTCTTCAGAATGATATATATATATATATATATATATATACACTATTAGGTCTAGTCACTAAAGGTGAAACTCAGGAGAATGACTGGAGAAGTGAAAATTCTAGGTCAATATATCCAAAAGAGAAAAATTCTCCCATTAATCTCCCTCTCCAAATCGGCTATTTACAGAGTTATTCAGAGAGATACGAAAAGTCACCGCATGTTCGGTGATTTTTCGTTCCTCGTATTTCGGGGCGATTCGGTGATTCCTAGTTCGCCAACACTGCGGTGTATTCAGCAAGCATCACAGGGCCCTTGTAGTGCAGGGAATCCTCACTGCAAACTTGCCGAACAGTCACCGAACACTCACCGAAAACCCACAAAAACCAAGCCGAACACGCTGGAAAAATCCGAGCAGCCGCCGATCACAACACAGAGCAGCCGCCGGAAAAATCCAACACGCAGACGAACGGTGTGAAAAAACCCCAAAACAGCTTGCTTGAAAGTTTGAAAATTTAAATGCTGTTTGCAAAGAAACTACTGAACGAAAATGTCCGGAATTTACACATAAGATCCAATGAATGATAATAAAAAGGGCTGTTACAGAGAAAAGAAAAAACTAAAACTAAAAAAATCCCCAAAAAATGCCTAAAAGATTCCAAAAAATCTAAAGATAAACGGTTTATTAGATATTGAATTATAACAGGAATATTTTTAACATTGAAGCCTATAGGATTTGCCTGAATAAACCTGTCGAATGAAACCACTGAATGGCCGGGCACTTCGCTGACATCCCTCAGCTGTTCAGTGTCTCTGAATAGATTAACCATTGCTTCTCTATGGGGATTTCACTGCCCTAGAACAAGCACCGAACAGGCACCGTACGTGCAGGCAATTCGCCAAAATTTGGCAAACTGCCAGCTCTCTGAATAGCCGAATGGCCCCTGAATGTCCCCATTCACTGAATTTCAGTGTCCGATTACATTTCGGGCACATTTTGGATCTCTCTGAATAACCCCCTTAGTGTAGATTGTTCTCTTCTCCTGCCAATTGTCCTGAGTTTCACCATTTTCGATCTAAATCAGACAAGGCAAGGAACGTATAATCTTACCTGATAGATACTGTGGAAAAATAGTCAGAAAATTCACGAGATTTCTATTTTTTGCCTAAAATTATCTTGTCGAGTCCCAAATAAGATCAGTGTAGTAGATCATTCAGTTCTTTGACAGCACAATTTTTACATGAAGGTGAGGTGACATCTGTGGAAATTTTCAAATCTATATCTCTTGGATATGTTAGTATTTTCCAAGGTTCATTAACCAATGTATTATAACCCCAATTGGATCAGCACGCATATTCATTATAGGGTTTATTTTTGTATCAGTAATGCTAAACTTTATGTTTTGCCTTGATAGACATAAGCCCACCTGTACAAGGAGTGGACCACCGGCAGGTCCAGAAGGAGCTGGGAGATGTGATTGTCCGATTACATAATCCTGCTGTTCTGACACCAACGAGCATTCAGGTCGCCTGGACGGTAAGGAAATAGCAATGTAATTTCTGCTGCAATTGAAACAGAAATGTATGATAAATTATATGCTGGCGCTTTATAAATAAAGATTAATATCAAGAACCTTGATAATGGCTCTGTGGTGAGCCGAAACGTCGGTCCACAATTTTAAATGGTTTTGAAATAAAATTAGTTATTTTATATACACGAATGCGTTGTTGGATATATAATACTCTCTTTGGGACCAAGCACCATGGCCCTGAAAACTGAGAAGATTGTCTGAATGGTGATGCTGTGACTACACTGGTGACTCTATATATATATATATATATAGATTAGATAGGCTGTGTTAGTCCAGATGCCAAAGTGACGAGTATAGCAGTAAGTAGTGATACCTTTTTTATTGGACTAATGTTACATTTAAAAGACAAGCTTTCGAGAGTCTCCACTCTTCCTCAGGTCTGGAAGCTAAATTGACCAAAATCATAGAATTGAGCAATATAAAGCCAAGCAGAAGGGGGGCGCGGGGGGATGTCGTAAATACAATTACTTTGAATCATATGGTCAAAGAAGGTAAACAGAGAAAAGATCATAGGCCTGTCACTTGGAATTTTGGCATCCGGACTAACACGGCCTATCTAATCTATATATACAGTATATCAGGGCTCAAAATTTCCACTTGCCCAAAACTGCTAAGAAATTAAGCAAGGCGAGTGGAAATTTGGTGCTCTAAATATACTACAACTTCAGTTTGACAAACAGAAATTTACTCATAGTATAACCGAATACAGCACAAATTTGTGAGTGGAGTGTGTGGAAGTGGGTTTGGTGGAGGCGATGGTCGGATCAGAAATGGTGAGTGACCTTTTTGTCCTTTCTAGCTAATATTTATAATTATTATTGCAGAAGCCATTTGCACATCATAGCAATTCAAAGAATTGCATCCCAGAGCTCCTGTGCCACATTCCCCATATGCAGCAAGGAATTCTGGGTAGGATATGCAAATGACCTCTATCTCACTTTATGCATCCTGGATCTGTTATTACACAGAACTCTAAAATCAATGCTATGCCACACCGTGGCTTTCTAGCAGAGATCAGGTTTATGCAACTGGTCAAAGCCACTCCTAGGACAGCGTTGTTTCGGGTTTGTTGGACCCTCATCAGCAGGAGCTAGGCATGTAATCTTCCAATATTCAAAACTGCATAATTTGCAGAATTATTTAATCGTGTGTTACAATACTTAACTCACTATTGGGGAAATGACTTCTTCTCATATAGATATGTGAGTATTAAGCATGCTAGTTGCCTCCTCTTTTCATAAATGAAATAATAGATGTTTTTTAAATCTGTCCTTAAAAAGATGTATGTCCATAAAACATGTAATTAAGGAAAATGAATTCAAGAAATAACAATTTAGCCTGATTTATGGACTTTCTTTTATCTGACAGTGGCTGTTTAATGTACTCCCTAAAACCACATCTTGTTTTTTCCCAGTATTAGAAGATTATTATTTCAAATTACATACATTTGAGGACATAAATTTACTTAACACAAGGATTCAGGACTATGATTTATGTTGTTATAGTATCTGTTGCAAAAGACTTTACCAGAGAACTTAGCGGAGCCTCAAGCTTTTACTTTTTCTCAAATTCTTTAGCGTCTGGATATCATCAGTAATGGGTCAAACTACCATATGTAACGTAAATCACTAAAGGGTGCAAATCATGGTTTAAACATTATATATTGCCAGAAATATTGTGGTGTATTGTTTTAATGCATATTACATGCAATGCTTAGTGATTTCATTCAGCAAACTTTTAAAGCACGGCTGGCAAAGTCACGGCCCCCCAGATGTTTATGCCTACAATTCTTTGAATGCAGTAGATGGGCAGGGAATCATGGGAGTTGTGGTCCAGAAACAGCTGGAGGGCTGGAGTTTGACAGCCCTGCTTTAAATTAACCAGAACTATTAGGATAGTAGTTGTCAAACGCTTCTGCTACAACTTGGAAATACAAGTTGCAGAAATAGAATCTTAGAGTTTTCACAGAATATAACAGATTGTTCACAAGTAGATCCCTGCTCTTATGCTAACACATTGGTATTCCCAGCATGCTCCAGCCCTGTATAATATTATGTCAAGGTTAAAGTGACCGTGTCAAGTCCAAAACAACATTAACTAAATTGAAAGAGAATACAATTCCATCCATATATAGTGTAAGCCATGTTACTTGCAAATGTATAGACTTTTTAAAAAATATAGATTAAAGGGGTTATTCAGAGAGAGGCGATCTGGCCCCGAAATTGCACCGAACAGGGAATTTCCCCATACGGTGAACGTTCGTGGCCATTGGGCTATTTACAAAGCAGACAGTTTGTCAAATTTTGGCAAATTGCCAGTGAAATACAGTGCTGTTCGGCGGCAGTGAACTCCCCATATGTAAGTAATGGTTAACCTATTCAGAGAACACCAACACCAGGGAAATATCAGTGAAATGCCCTGATGTTTGGTAGTTTCATTCGGCAGGTTTATTCAGGCGAATCCCATAGGTTTCAATGTTAAAAATATTCCTGTTTTTATGCAATATCTATTAAACCGTTTATTCTTTTAATTTGCAGCAAAAAGGCTCTTTATTGATTTTTGTAGGATCTTTTAGGCATTTTTTGGATTTTTTCACCAATTGTCTTTTACAGATTTTGCATAAATAGGGTTATTTTATCTTTTTCTGTAACAGACCATTTTATTATCATTCATAGTACCTTATATGTAAATTCCAGACATTTTTATCCAGTCGTTCTTTTGCAAACAGCATTTAAAATTTGACACTTTCAATGTTTTTTTGGGGTTTTTTACCCGTTTGGCTGGTCGGCACTGTGTTTACGTCGGCTTATCGGATACGATACGATAATTTATCGGATCCGATTCGATCCGATGATTTCGGCGGTTTCGCAGCATTTTTTTTTTCTTCAGATCTGCTGATTTGCTGCGGATTTTCACTGCACTTCTGGGACCCTGCGAAGAATGCTGATTTTTTTTTTTTGTGAAAGGATTTTACCAGGAAGGATATATTGACATTTCTCTCTTTTTCAAGTATGTCCTGGGAGGCGAGTATTTACCGTTAGGTGTCTTGCCAAGGACACTTACTGGAGAGGTTGCTCGCTGGGATCGAATTCACCACAGGATTGGGGAATTTGCTTCCCCGAAGTGCTGGGAACGAGAATAACCCCTTAAATAACTTTTTCTCCCAGAATTCTTTGCTCTTTCACCAGCATGCCAACTGAAAAGCAATGCATGTTGGGAAAATCTGACACATGGAAAGTAGGTGGAAACACGCACCGATTGGTGTGGTTTCCTATAATTCGAATGGCAGAGACGTTGGCTCCATCTTGTTACCAGACGATATAATAACAGTGGCTGGACTGTCATATTTGTTTTGTAATGACTACTATTACCTTTGTAATGATGAGTAGAGTTCTTGGGCTACCATGAGTATTTATTCTAGAAGCTTGCCTTGGGTCTTGTCTCTCATCCATGCTGCATACAATCCTATGCAAAAGCTCAGCGTGAATAATGGACATGCCACTCACACTGCTCTCATTGAGGATTCATCTCATGGCACTTATACTTCAACTATGTTACATTATCTGAGTAATGTCCTTCCTGATAGAGGGTGGAATAGATTAGGGGTATCCCGTGGGTATTTATGTAAAACAAATAATCAGATCTGTCAGATTTTATTAAGATAAGTCATGTCCCATTTTTTTAAGTAGGTCAGAAAGGGCTCTTTAATGCACTAAAAATTATTCCATGTGTAACGCCAAACACCCTTCCTCACTAACAAAGCCAACGCCAGAGTGCCTGGGGATACGGCTTTTCAATGACTCGCTTCTCCTCTTAGTACACAAGCGGGTAAATAATGAAAATAACAACGCTAGGTGCAATAAACCTGCAAGCTCAGCAGTGTATTTTGACATTCTCTGCATCATGCCCCTTGTTAAAGATGATCCTTTTCAGACAGGTGAGCAGCTTATGAAGGTCTGGAGAAGGCTCCTGTGCGGAGGAACCGCGGCTGCCCATAGCCCCCTCCTAATATCCGCGGCATTCCTTCTTTTGCTGCAATGATTCCTAAAGCTTTAATGGGTCTCAGGTGGCTTGTTATTTCCAACTGTAAACTCTAAACTGTGTTTAACTCTTCATTAGCTTAGTATAAAACGTTGATACTCTTTATCCTTTAGACGAAAAACCTTTATAAAAAAATATTGTCTCATCCTTTACCCATTTCTTGAAAGAAGCCATCTGATTATTTTTAACCATTTCTCTTTATTATTCCACTATTTTACTAGGCATTCATGAATGTAAACAGTATTTTCTGTTAGTAACCCCACAGTCATTCCTTATGGTTATACTTTACTATAAGTTATTGTGTAAATAGTTATACCTTACTCCTTTTAGGCAATACAGACGCTCACCTTTACCTCTTGCTAATGTTTCTGTAAACTAATTGTTTATTAAGTATGCAATTTTGAGAAATATACTGGTGCTTTACAATCATTCTAGGCACATGCAGCCCATACATCAGGGTTTTCACACATTTTTGAAGTTTTAAATAAAAGCTATAAATAATCACAAACTGTTAATTTTTAAGTTGTTTATTATAAAACAAATAAGGAAGACCCTGATAGACCTATCACCTCCTTAATGCTAGCACTCACACAAGTGAGCTTTAGCGGTAGATTAATTGAGGTGATAGCGTTATGGCCAGATCGGGTTAAAAAACACGTTAGCTCATCGGAGATTGCACTTTCTAGCACTAGCTTACTGTACATTGCGCTCCCTATACTTAACATGGGGAGTGCAAAGTGTAAGCAATCAGTAATTAGTCACTAATTACTCACCGCTGCCGCTAACTGAAAACGTATCCAGAGCTCTAAGGCTGGCGTCAGGCGAGCGCGCTATGTGCGCCCGTACTGACGTGCCACCCGGTGCAGCGTCGTGACGCTGCAGTGGGGCCGGTCACACGTTTGTGCACGCGGGTCAAGCATCAAGCTGCAACAAGCGTCCGTTATCCAAGCCTCTCCGGCAAAGCGCTAGGACGCGTGTTGACGGAGCTGCAAAGCGCGATTCTCCATAGGAGGGTTGCGCTTTGCAGCGCTGAGCACACTGAGTGCGCTCAGTGAGGCGGCCCGACAGGCGTCAAGTGGAAGGAACGTCCACTCTCACCGACTTTCCTTCCGCTCTCCAAAGATGCACGTCTGACACTAGCCTTAGCTGGTGCTAACTGATTCCGCTGCTGCAGAATCAGTTAGCACCAGCTGAAATGCCCCCCAAAAGTCAAATACTCACCTCTCTCACAGAGGCAATGGCGGCCCAACCTGTCGCTTCCAGCCGCCGGAAGCAGAGTGAGACTAGTGACAAATAGTCACCAGTCTCCCTCCGCGATCACTCTGTGGCCATGCATGATCTCGAGAGAGTGAGATCACATGGTCTGGAAGCAAAACCATCAATGGAGTCCTATGGAGTCCAGGAGGGGATACTCACGAAAGTGCATTAGCACTGCCACAGGTATCCAGGAGGCTAGCGGCCATTATGGGACAGGCTTCTGGATTAAGCTCCTTCCTCGCAATCTGTTAGTAAAACGGGGACGCTAAGGAAGCGCAAATTGTTCCCCTTACCATCCTGGTTTTAGTTACAGGCACATGATAGTGCCCCGAGAGTTTAGATTTGAACCTAAAATGTCAAAAGGAGGAGCAGGTTACTGAGCCGGCACATCTTTCTCTGAATAATAATAATAACCTCTTAACACTGTAGGTGGACTATGCCATCCTGACGGCAGGGCGAGTCACGGCAGCATAGCACATCCCATGGCTTTCTGGCACTCCTTACAACCCGCCTCCCTACCCTGCATTCGATCAACATCATTGGCTACAGGGAGACTGCCTGAGCTCAGGCAGTCTTACTGCAGTCAATGATGGCGATCGGCTACAGTGATGGTATTCGGACTGTAGGCGTGCCAGAATGCCGCAGGGTGTGCTATGCTACCCTATGGCATTAAAGGCCACCTGCCTCCCTGTGAACCCCCAGCGGTAAGGGGCTATTACTTGTTTAGTAATAATATTAATAGTAATATTTAACATCTAGAAACTCTCAAACATACCTATTGTTTCAGTTATTGACACAACTGCAACAACATTTACAGAATGCACACATTTTTTAATCAAGATGGCAACAGAATATTCAACAAGTGTAATGTATTATGATTGGTATGATTGGACGATTCTCATTAAATTTTCTACTCTTCTTTATAGATTTTATATTGGTTAAGAGTTCAATGTTCAACATTGTTGAAAAAGTACTGACATTGTACAATGTTAGGACTATGGCAGGAGAACCTCATACATTCTAAAAATCTCTTACAGATGGTCCTTGAAAATCCAAATTTTTTGTACCTCACCTTTAACTTCGCACATGATTCCATTTGGTTTCAATGCTCTTAAAAGAGAGGTTCTTTACATAAACAAAACCATCTGCTTTATAGTAACACCAAAAAAAAATCGAAATCACATAGAAACATAGAAAATGTCGGCAGATAAGAACCTTTCGGCCCATCTAGTCTGCTCAATTACATGGATACTTTACCTGGATTTATCTTTTGTTTAGGATAGCCTTATGCCTATCCCATGCTTGCTTAAATTCAATTACTGTTTCGGCCTCTACCACTTCAACTGGAAATCACAATTTAAAGCTTTGTTATCTTCGCTCAAGTCCAGTTTACAAACCTTTCCCTAGCTTATGCAGCCCCCCAACACTGACGCAACATCAATAATAAAATCTACTCGTTATGTGTTACAGTGTGAATAAGAGATATGCTCAATCTAGTCAAGTCTGACTTTTTTAATAGTCCTATTTATTGCCAGAATTATAATTGTTGTATATGTTTATTGATAGAAAAATAACACTGGAAACTCTTAAAGAAGAAACCATTTCATAAATGAGATTCCTTCATGGTTGGTATAAACAGCCAATGATTGGAGTTGTAAAAATATATATTAAAATTAAAAATAAAGCTGGAAGCATTTAAGTCAAAATCTATTACAAATCTTAAGATGAGTCCAAATTATACATGATGAGTTCAACTAACATACGTGTAGAAATAAGACACCAATTTTACACACATGGATGTTATTTATTTATTTATAATAGTTTATTGGACATTTCAATGAATTATTAATGTAGACTTATATTTTGGGGTTAGGGGAAATTTGAACTTGAAAATATGAAAAGTTACATATGCCAGCTGCATAATATAACGCTTCTGTATAGCTGTTGGGTTGTTGGTGCCAGAGGAACTGGTTTTCCCCATTGATTTTTTGACTGTGCGGTACAGGACTCCCCCCCTGAGCACCGTTATTTGTATTTTCACTGACACCTGCCTTTTCTGCCGTAATTTATAACATTTGTACTGAAACAGCTTAATGTATTTTCCTTCCAGGTTGATCGTCAGTCCCAGTTCATTCAGGGATACAGGGTAATCTACCGGCAAACCTCAGGTCCTCAGGCTCCATCTGCATGGCAGAATTTGGAGGTCAAAGTTCCGGCTGAGCGCAACGCGTTGATAACCAACCTGAAAAAAGGAATTTCTTATGAAATTAAAGTTCGACCTTACTTTAATGAATTTCAAGGAATGGATAGCGAGTCGAAGTCAGCACGAACAACAGAAGAAGGTCAGTAAGACTCTTGTTTTTCTTATTTATTGCTCTTTCACAAGAAAATGCCACCGATTTTTTAATTTCCTGATGAAAAGAAAATCCCATAAAATAGGAAATAAAGAAGAATTATAGGACTTCTAAGGAACTAAAATAAATATTATCTAAATAGCATCTTGGATTTTTGCTGATTGCGTATTTGCATCATTTATGGGAATGTTTATTTGGTTTTTGTTGATCGCTTCGATGTGGATATGGGCCAACATCCAATTGGAAAATTACAAACAGGGCAGAATACAGATAATAAATGTATTATTTGTAATAGTGAGCCCCATCATTTCAAAATGCAGACTCTGGAAATTAAAGACTTTTAAACATTATTTATCGAAGAATATGCTACCATAAGCAGATAAATTCCTGGCGATTTTCTGCAAAAGTGCGATATCAGAGTGGACAAATATAGTATGTATGTGCACCTCGAAATTACAGCTGCAGCAATAAGGATGTCAGGGAGAAAGCCTACTCCTTAAAAACAGACACATAGAAGTGTTCATTTGGGTAGCAGGAAATCGGTTATAAAGGTGAATGGATTTATTGTATTATTGTATCTAGCTTGAGTCCAACTTGAGTCTTGAGTCCGCTGTGTCCAATCTGAGTCTACAATTAGATGCACAGTCTAAATACATTTATTTATTTATTTATTTATAAAGGATTTTACCAGGAAGGATACATTGAGATTTCTCTCGTTTTCAAGTATGTTTTGGGTTCAAGAACATGGTTACAGAAATACAAAGT
Source organism: Leptobrachium leishanense (assembly GCA_009667805.1). NCBI lineage: Eukaryota > Metazoa > Chordata > Amphibia > Anura > Megophryidae > Leptobrachium > Leptobrachium leishanense. The sequence continues at coordinate 50,474,782 of CM019064.1, forward strand.
AGTAAAATGCAAGAAATTAACACAAAACAAATATACAGATTAACAGAAAGTATATATGTAGTAAATTAAGACATTATGTTATGTTTACAGGTGCATTCCTTATTGAGGTATGTTAATAGGGAGCTCTTAAGGGACTTTAGACTGGGGGAAGATTTGATGGCATCTGGGAGGTTATTCCATAATTGTGGTGCTCTGTAGGAAAATGAGGATCGAGCCACTGTCTTTTTGTTTTGTGGTATTGCAAGTAAGGTGCAGGTCCTGGATCGGAGGTTATAGGATGAGGTAACTGCTGAGGGAAGCAGCCTATTCAGGTAGGGTGGTAGCTTCCCAGAAAAGCCCTTAAACACCAGGTTGGAAAGGTGAAGGGTGCGTCTAGATTCCAGCGACGGCCAGTTTAGTTCTTTTAACATGTCACAATGGTGGGTCATGTAGTTACATTGTAGCACAAAGCGACAGAATGAGTTATACAATGTAGTAAGTTTCTGAAGGTGCGTTTGCGGTGCGGCTGCATACACTACATCTCCGTAATCAATAGCCGGCATAAGCATTTGTTGTACAATCTGCTTTCTTACCACGGGGCTCAGGCAGGATTTGTTTCTGTACAGGGCACCTAGTTTGAGGTAAAGTTTAGATGACAGTTTTTTGATGTGAGGGCCAAAGGATAGATTTGGGTCTAACCACATACCTAGATATTTGAGAGAAGTGACTGTGGTCAGCGTGCCATTTGATATTGTCCCAACACATAGATGGGGTGTTTGCAATTTATGTAGTTTAGGTGCTGTTCCAAAGAGCATTGTAACAGTTTTGTCAGCATTTAGAAAAAGTTTGTTGTGTTTGAACCACTTTTCTACCTCTGTGAATTGTTCTTGCAGCACGGCCTCCAGCTGCGGGAGATCTGGTTTGCTGGTATAGAGTACAGCGTCGTCTGCGTACATGTGTACAGTTGAGGCTTTGCAGACGTTGGGCAGATCATACAGTATTAGATAAAAAGAATATGTTTCTGTTAGCATCTCTTTGGTTAAAATATTTTTTGGGGATATTTATTCAGCACATCTTGTTGAAGGTTCAATTTTATGGTTTGCAAAGCTGAGGTTGATCTTTTTTTTAACATTATTTTTGTCCAGGCCTCCAGATATGTGAAAATCACATGGCTTGAACTTTGTTCAGAGTAATGTAACCTTCGCTCGTAGTAAATAAACATTCTATCAGCTGCCAAATGTGATCATTGTGAAGATGTGAAGATATATATATATATACTGTAGATGTCATATTCAATTCTGTTTTTGTGTATATACTTATGTTTTGATAATCTGACCATTTTGGAATATACTATTTAGTTTTTATTAAAATGAAAAACAGTTATCAAAAACAGGTGAAATAGACTTCTATAGTTAGAGAGTATCCTAAACAAAACTTTTAGGGCCCTATTACATTCTGAGCGCAAAAACACACGCTAAACGTGTCTTTTTTTGCGCAAAGCGTTAAAAGTTAACGCATGAAAATCACCCCTGGAATTACATTCCTCGTGCATCTTTTCATCTGTTGGGAAATTGCGCTCCTAAAACTGACGTGCAAAAATGCGCGCAGAAATCAGTGAGCGCAATGTAATTTTTAACGCGAGTCCGTCAGACGAACGCATTTTGTGCGGACTGCACACAACAGACGTACGTTCTAACGGAAGACAAGGTAGTGGCCCTCACTTTTGACGGATCTAGTAAAAAAAATGTACGTTCTGATGGAAGACAAGGTAGCGGGCGTAATTTTTGACGGATCTAGTAAAAATAACGTGCGCCTCGACGTTCTCCGTTGTGAATCCGCAGTTTGGTACGGTCAGGTTGTTACAATTTGCCGTTACCACCAGCTTTTCAAAGACGTTAAAATTATGCGCGCAAACATCCATTAAATTTTGCGATAAGAATGTAATACCATACGTGCACCAGCGCACAAACGCATTTGCGCTCACAATGTTAAGTATATGATGGGACGCACTAAATTGCGCTCGCAAAGGGTTCGCGCAGGGTCACTCACGTTAGACGTTAATGCGCATTTTGTGCGCGAACGTCGTAATACGTCGTTCAGCGCAAAGGGTTTTGCCCCTCGCGTTAATGCGTTTTTGCACGCGCGCACAATTGTGCGCATAGAATGTAATAGGGCCCTTGATGTGAGATGCCTTGCAACAAATTTAAATCAGAGCAGGTCGGCTGATTGGCTTAGCTGCTTGATTTCCTATAATATAACTGCTCAGTCTCTACCCATCGGTGGTGGAAATGAAGGACTGTGAGTCAGTCACTCCATTTATTGATTTTGCTCCAAGGGATGTAGGTAAGGGTCGGATAGGACAGTCAATCTGCCTTGATTTAATCCTCAACCACTTACTGTAAGTGGATATAGGAGGCAACAGAGTCTCCCTATCTTTGTAGGCCAAGATATGGGTTTGGAAGATGGTGGGCTTCTTAACACCCCACCTAAGGTCTAGATTATTCCCCACACACTCACAATAAATGATGATTTAATTAAATAACTAAGTAGCTTGTGGTAAAAAAAAACATGTTAAATTACACACAGGCTCATTACCCAGCAACAAAACTATTTTAATGAAACGGTCAATTTAGTCTGAATTTTTGTTTAATCGAATCATTGGTCCATCGAGATTTCAGTGAACTGAATTGATCGTGATTTTCGAACAAACCAAAACCATGCTTAAGTTTATAATGGTAAAATAATGATAAAAATGTAAGGGTGCAAATTATTATGGAAATAGTAAATGTACATAAACTTCCAGGACACCACTTTTTCCGAAGATATGTCTTGGAAGAGCATTGACTTTGCAACATTATCTTTTTAGTAAAAAATAAGAAGCTGTAGTTAATTATTATTATTATGAAACAAAAACACTTAATGAGTCATATCATAGTGAGACTTCATTTTGTCTTAACATATATATGTAACACAAGAACAAATTACAATAAATACAAAGAGAAAAGGAGGTAAAAGGGAATAATTAGAGAAGGTAATTGAAGTGGAGATTCTTTCAATTAAGCATTTTTTTTTATCAAAGTTTTGCAAGTAGCTTAGCCATTCCTGTTATATTAACTATAAAATTACTTAGCATACCATTCAGATAAGGCCATAATGTGCACAAGAGGACTTAGATATTCACATTTAACCACCTTAATATTATGATCCATTTGTATACAATCCTCTGGCTGTCAGGAAACACCATTATTTTTATAAACTAAAGGACATTTGACGACCAAAGATAACATTAACCTAATGAATTTAATTAATTTAAAAACGAGGCAATGTAATTAAGGAATAAGTGCTTAGGCTAGCAAGAATAAATTGCTGCCGGGCTGCTGCTGTGTAGCTTGTAAGTTGGACTCAGCAACCGTTGGCAATAAAACTATAAACAAGACAATTACACTCAGCTTCCCATAAATCCTTCTTTCTCTAAACTCAACAAGGGACATGAAACAGGATCACAAGCTCCTTTCAACCACAACGTCTTTATATGCTGCTTGTTACTTTGAATAGGTTTCTTGGATAGACAATCTTTTTTTTTTTTTTCTGGAGAAAGGATTTTACCAGGAAGGATACGTTGATATTTATCTCGTTTTCAAGTATGTCCTGGGTGGCGAGTATGTACCATTAGGTGCCTTGCCCAAGGACACTTACTGGAGTGGTGCTTTTGCTGGGATTCAAACATGTGTCTCCACAGTCTCCACAGTTATAGAGCAGTGATGTTACCTCTACTCCACCCAGCCGGTAATTTCCAACATTTCTGCCACCACTTACCACCATTCTCATTGTTGTTGGCCAACCATCAACGCCAACTATTTGTGCCAGCATTGACCATATCTTTTGGAGCAGAATTTCTTGCATCATTATCTTCTGTAAATGAAAGAGCCATGGACTTTTTCCCAAGTTGCTTAGAGCAAAATGTTTGAATTTGGTATAGGAAGAGACAATATGCAAACAGCCACAAGAGAAGAGATCAATGTTGCATCTTGTACAATAGAAAGGTCAGTGGAAGCCGGTCAATCCTTGGATTAATGACAAATTTAATGAAATGTCATAGATGGCTTGGTAACTTTTCAGCTGAGGGTTCAGACTTTATCAGGTTCTTGTTGTGTCAGTTGACAAAAAACTCTGCACACAGCCATTACGAATACAAGTCACAATGTAGTCAACATATGTATACCAACCCCAAAATGCTGAACATTAGAAAACAAAAAATGTCCATGCACTCTGGTTGTGGATTTTATGCTTTAATGGAGCAACGCAAACAGCTAATTTTTGGCTGTTCCCATCCATTGTCAAGCCAAAGAGCAAATGATAGAGTTGAGTTTATATGTGAGCACTATCAACCATTTATGTGTTTGATTAAGGTTAAAAGATGCATTTAGGTCAGGTGCTCTTCTAATAATATAGAAAAAATGAAAGTATTGTACCGGCTGGGTGGAGTAGAGGTAACATCACTGCTCTGCATGGAGAGAGCCTGTGGAGTCATGGGCTCGATCCCAGCGAGCAACCTCTCCAGTAAGTGTCCTTGGCAAGACACCTAACGGTACATACTTGCCCCCCAGGACATACTTGAAAACAAGAGAAATCTCAATGTATCCTTCCTGGGAAAATCCTTTCACAAAAAAAAAAGTATTAACACTCAAATTCTCAGATATTCTCTCGATATGTTTACTTGGGTTTTTTGATTGAACATCCATGAATCGTCATTCTCTGTAGCTTCGGCTGACACTGCTCATTGGACAGTATGGGCACTATCATCTGCCCTGAGCTAAAATGAGGACACTAAGGGGAAAAATTTGTGCTTGCAAATTTCCCCTTAGCACCCCCATTTTACTAACCGATTACGAGGCAGGCGTTGAATTCAACAGCCTGCCCCGTAACGGCAGCTAGCCTCCTGGATACTCTGAGTACCCCGTCCTAGATTCCATAGGACTCCAACAAGGGTTGTGCTTTCAGGCCATGTGATCTCACTCTATCACGAGATCATACATACCCGCAGAGTGGTCATGGAGGGAGACTGGGGACTATTTGTCCCCGTAGTCTCACTCTGCTCCCGGCAACCAGAAGCAATGGATCGGGCTGCCATTCGTGCTGTGGGATGAGGTGATTATCTTATTTTTGAGGGGGCTTTACAGCTGGCGATAATGGATTCCACAGAAGCAGAATCAGTTAGCACAAGCTTGGAGCTGTGGCTAACTTTTCAGTTAGCGGCAGCGGTGAGTAATTAGCGTTAGGACTTTGTGATCCTAACGCAAATTACTCTTTGCTTACTCTTTGCGCTCCCCATGTTACATATAGGGAGCACAAAGTACAGTAAACTTGTGATAGCGCTTTTCTGATGCGCTAACCATTAGCGATCGGGATCCGATCTGGGCATATGTGAGCACTAGCGTTAAGGAGGTGATAGGGCCCTATGGGTCAAAGGCTCTCAAATCTAATGAGCTTTAACATCTATTTTGAATAACTGAAAAATCCATAACATTTTGTGCAGTATGGTACACCAAGCAGCTAGCACTGTTTATTGGGTTGCACAGCAGAACAAGTGATTAAAAACAAGGTTTGTGATGGTCAAGCCCTCGTTGTGTCGTGTGTAAATCCCAAGGGCCCTATTACACTGTTCGCGCACAATTTTGCACCTGCGCAAAAACGCATTAACGCAAGGGGAAAAAATGCACGTTAACGTCTAATGCGAGTTACCCTGCATGAACCTTGCGTGAGCGAAAGTTCGTGCACGCGTCCTATACTTAACATTGTGAGCGCAAATGCGTTTGTGCGCTGGTATTACAATCGATGCGCAAATTTTTACAAACAACGCATAATTTTAACGTCTTTTTAAAGCTGGTGGTAACGGCAAATCTGAACGTCCTGGCAGAAACCAAATACATCAGCATGAAAAAAAAAAATACAGCACAGTATAGTTACACATTCTACACATACCCAAACAATAAAATAGAGAGGTTTTTATTATTGCTGCAGCATATATACTCAGATTGATTTTGACAGGCGTAAAAACTGAATGGGAGACAAATGTGGTTCTTAATTCTGATTGGCTGAATCGTGTGAAAAAACAGTCTGCCTACCGATTTCTGCACGCATCATTAGTTTTCGCGCATATTTTTTACGCGCGATATTTTCGGACGGATGAAAAAATGCACTCGGATTGTAATACCAGCGTTAATTTACGCGCATTAAAGTTTAACGCTGCGCGCAAAAAAAATTGCGCAAGCGTTTTTGCGCAAGGAATGTAATAGAGCCCAACGTTATGAATCATTTATGTGTTTGATTAAGGCCAAAGGATGTATTCAAGTAAGTGCTGTCGTAGTAAGGAAAAAATAAGAGTATTAAAATCCAAATTCTCCGAAATTCTCTTGATACATTTATTCATGGGTTTGTTGATTGAAGATCCATGGATGGTCATTGTCAGAAGCTCCAGCTGACAATGCCCAATGGGTGAAGGCTCTCAAATCCAATCAGCTTTCACGTCTACTCTGAATAACTAATAAATTAGAAACATAGAAAAATGTCGGCAGATAAGAACCTTTCGGCCCATCGAGTCTGCCCAATTACATGGATACTTTACCTGGATTTATCTTTTGTTTAGGATAGCCTTATGCCTATCCCATGCTTGCTTAAATTCAATTACTGTTTTGGCCTCAACCACTTCAACTGGAAGGCTGTTCCATGTATCCACCACCCTCTCAGTAAAATAATGCTTCCTGATGTTACTTTTAAACCTTTGCCCCTCTAATCTAAGACTATGTCCTCTTGTTTTGCTACTTTGTTTCCTTTTAAATATACTCCCTTCCTCTACCTTGTGGATTCCCTTTACGTATTTAAATGTTTCTATCATATCTCCTCTGTCTCGTCTTTTTTCCAAGCTATACATGTTAAGATCATTAAGCATTTCCTGGTAACTTTTCTCCTTCAAGCCGTACACCATTTTAGTAGCCCTTCTCTGAACTCTCTCTAAGATGTCTATATCCTTCTGGAGATACGGTCTCCAGTACTGCACACAGTACTCCAAGTGAGGTCTCACCAGTGCTCTGTACAGTGGCATGAGCACTTCTCTTTTCCTACTGCTAATACCTCTCTCTACACAACCAAGCATTCTGCCAGCATTTCCTGCTGCTCTATTACATTGACTACTTACCCTTAGATCCTCTGAAATGATAACCCCTAAATCCCTTTCCTCAGATGTTGAGGTTAGGACTGTATCAAATATTCATAACATTCATAACATTTTGAGCATCCATAGCTGTTGTAAACTTCCCAGAGCCATTATAGCCTGTGGAGGTTTTACGTTTACAACAGCTCTGGTTAAGTTAGTATGTAATATGGCCCAATATCTTTTATTTGTTTATTTTTGATGGAAAAACAGTATGGTACACCAAGCAGCTAGCACTGTTTATTGGGTTGCACAACAGAACATACCGAGGTAAAGCTTGGAAAATAGCACACCAGGATTTGTCAGTTTTCGTATTCTTTCAAATGAAACACAGTAATCTCTTGCGAGGAGCGCCAGCATCAGCCACAAAGCCCAAGTGTAATATGAACAAATCAGGGATAGTTGACACATTCCAAGAAGGGCTAACCTTCGTTGGATGACTTTCTATATAGAATAGTACTTTGAAAGCCACCTTCCAAAAATTAATTTCACCGCCGTTAGACTTTTTTTTTCTTTATCTGGAGCAGACATTTGTCACCATGCGGTCGGCATCCGTCTCCCACCTCTTTGGCCTTGTGAAAGTAACAAATGGAATTCACTTTCCTCGTGTAGGAAAAAGATGAGCAGCGATTTGGGTTCTCACACGTCCGTGGAAGGAAGCTCTCAGTACTGGAATAATTGACCTGTCAGCTATCAGCCATGGTGTCTCTACAAACCAGCAGCAAGGGAAATGAGAAACCGATTTAAAAAATGTTGTTTTCCAATGGGGTCTATTTAATAACTGCTGCATCCCCAGACAAGTGGTTTAATTTATATTGCTGTTCCAGCTAGCGGAGATATAAAACAAGAAGAACGCTTACTTCACAGTATATTTTGTAAATATAAAGCCTTGTGTGGCTTTTCTTTTTCTCTCTCGAGCGGCAGGATAGATTATGGAAAGGTGGATGTGATCCCCCATCCGGTCCCACAGAAAATGAATTTCTGATGAGGTAGTTATACAGTCCTCGTCTAACATTTCACTTGACTGATGCTTTTTTTATTATTATTTTATTCTTACCTCGGTAACCTTTGTGTCCTTGTCTGGTGTTTCCATTTGTTTGCAATAAACTGTTTTAGTTCCGCTGGATGAAGATGTATATGTGTACTGCATACATCTACTTGTATGCAATGTATTTATTTTCCCGTAGTGACTGGTAGTTTTCCTTCAGAACCTTGTTCGGCGCAAGTGTTTGTCAGTATATATTGCTTTATATAAATATACAATCAGCCTGGCCACAGATTTATATGGTTCATAAAGAGAGGCAAAATCTACCACCATGCGCTGGGATTCATGCCTACAAAGAAATACATTTAGATGAAACTCTTTTTTAGCATTTTCAAGGGATCTTAAACCAAAGAGTTTTGAACAAATTAGGTAATAGAACATGTCTGGACTGAGATAGAAAATAGGCCTGGGCACTTAAAAGCACAGAAGCCCATTTTTTAAAAAATTATTTATTTTTGAGGAACCCATACACAGCCATTAATTGACACACACACCATTGGCCATCTATACCTCCTGTGCCCACACTTCACCTCCACTTTGCCCTCACTGTACCTCCTTTCAGCCCTTGTGCCCTCAGTCACTTCCACTATGACCACTTTGCTCTAATGTCATCTCCATTTTGCTACTTGGGTTCCTCACTTCAACTGTATTGTGTCTCCTTTGTCCACCACTTGACCTATAGTGAAGTTCTAACACTATTTATTATAGTTTAGAGGCTTAGTGCTGGATGTTTGTCCCCGATGGCCAGTCAGTAATAGTATAGATAAACCTGTTTTTGTTCGCTAGAAGCTTAAAGGACAGCCCAGAGGAGAACCCATTGCCAAGGTGCCTGGAGAGGTAGCAGTTATACCCTCCTGACAGGGCCTAACAAGGCCGAATGGACCATCAGAGGTTTCTCTACCTCTCGTTAAGCAATTAATCTGCTTCTACCATGCAGTACTATGCAAATATGTCCTTCCTGGTAAAATACTTTACTTATCACATATTTATTTATTTATAAAGTGCATGTGTTTAGGCCAGGAAGGAGCAGACCGCTCCTTCCACTAAGTCCTAGTGACTAGGAGTAACATGATAAAGAAAGGAAATAAATAATTCATATAAATCAGGAAAATGCTGGATCTAACATACAGATTAAGGTAAAGTTAAAAAAAACTAGAAGAAAGCACCCACTCAAAACAGGGTGGGGCGTGGAGTGGCAAGTGATTACTATAGCCTCTGAGTACTAGCAATCGTCCACCAAAAACTTGCAGGACTTAGCCCTAATGATGAAGGAAGAATTGGATTCCAAAGAACCCAAAAGGAAGGTGGGAACAAATGATTAAAATTCTAAACCTTTATTGGACTTCTGAGAAAAAACGTACACACCCACAAAATGTATAAAAAACACACAAAAAAGGTCATAGATTAGAGACCATAACTCAAGGTCCGTGACCAATCACAAAAGGCATCTAATGCAGGGTGAGGTCTCTGTGACAACAATTGTATGTCAAAACCTGAGAACCACCACCTGAAAAGAATAATAATCAGCAAGAGATGCCTAAGGATCCCCTCAGAAAAGTATGCGGCAGCCGGCGACTTGCTTCCTGGTTCCGCTCCCTGCGAGCCACGTGACGCAGGGGGGCGGGACCAGGCGGCAAATTTGAACGGCAATTTTTTTTTAATTAAAAAGTACAGTAAAATGTGGTTTGTGCAGTCCCAGGTGTCTAGATAAATAAATCAATAAATAAATCATACCAAGGATGTTTACTGAGGCAATATGCAGTGACTAATATTGCACCCTTGTTTTCAGAAATATTTTAAGTGTTTTTGGTTTGATTATATTATTTATTTGCATTATTTTGGATAATTATTTTTGGGGTAATAAATTCTTATTGTTAGTGTTTCAAACGTTATCTGACTCTGTCAGGGTTATTCAAAGAGATTTGAATGGCTGCCGAAAGGTAACCGAATGCTGATTTTCGTTACCTTTCTTGGCCATTCGGCTATCCAGAGAGCAGGCAATTCGCCAAATGTTGGCGAATTGCCTGCACATACGGTGCCTGTTCGGTGCCTGTTTGAGGGCAGTGAAATCCCCATAGAGAAGCAATGAGAGCAAAAGCCAGCAGTGAGAAGTTGCCGAATTGCCCTGCCATTCGGTGGTTTAATTCGGCAGGTTTATTCAGGCGAATCCCATAGCCTTCAATGTTATTCCCGTTTTAATTCAATATCTAATAAACCGTTCATTATAATATTCTGCAGTAAAAAGTCTCTTTATTTTTAGATTTTTTAGGACCTTTTTGGCATTTTTGGGGATTTTTTTTTAAAATCTCTTTTTCTTTTTTCTGTAACAGCCCTTTTTATTATCATTCATTGGATCTTATATGTAAATTTCAGACATTTTCGCTCAGAAGTTTCTTTGCAAACAGCGTTTCACTTTTCAAATATAAGCGTACTGTTTTTTTTTTTCACTCCATTCGTCTGCGGTGTCGGGTTTTTCCGGCGGCTGCTCTGCGCTCTGATCGGCTCCTGCGCAGGTTTCTCCGGCATCTTCGGCGGGGTTAATCCAGATGTTTTTGCGGGTTTTGGTGTGCATTCGCCTGGGTTTTTGCGGTGAGTTTTCGGTGGGTTTTCGGCAAATCGTACCGAATTGAAGAGAACGAAAAGTCACCGAACGTACGGTGACTTTTCGATTCTCTTTGAATAACCCTGTCTGTGTTTACTAGATTCTTGTTTGCACAGATTTCAGTGAGTTATTCCTAGGGATTACAGCCTTACTATTTAAAACAACACATTTCCTTTCCAAAAAAATTGAAACGCTTTTAGACACAAAATTTTGAAAAAATTAGACCGCCAGGGAGGTCAATACCTGTTAATTCAGTACAGTTTTATAAATTTTATTTTTTCATTATTTTTATAAAATCTTTTTTAACTTGCCAAGCCTGTTATTCTTGTCCTTTTAAAATCTTTCCCAGTGGCTAACATAAGTGTGGATACCCCGGCACGCTTAATGGCATGTTACATTTTAAAAAGTTATTTATGGTAAGTGTAAAGACAAGTACTGTGTCTTTTTGGACGTCAAGTTTATTTATTTCTTTAATTTCTTACATTTATTGCGGTGGCACAGGTGTGTAATTAAATGGCTTGTAATCACTCAGAGCCTTTCAGCGGAGGAGTATGTGTCTCCGAAAGATGGTACTCGAGGTAGAATTATAAGCTTGATGAAAAGAGGAAATTTGAACAAGTGTATAAAAATGATGTTAAAAACACTACTTTGAAGCAACGCGCAGGCCAAGAACACACCTGATAATTCAGAATCTTCTACATACCGAGCTGTGAAAAGGGTTCAAGATGGGAGCTAAACTAATTTACCATCTCTTAGAAAAAGGGTGACCTCCCCACTCACAGTATCAAAAGGAACACCTGCCCATTAAAACCCTGTTTATCTTTTTCCCACTTTGCCTTTGGGGTATTGAAATCACATGTCAAGTGCACCCATGCTGGCAAATAGCATTGCCACTAAAAGTTTCTTACCATGAATCTGTTTAAAGCATGTTTCTCCATTATGTAGTGTTATTTTAATCTGGCTAAGTTGTAACTGAGATGTAAACACCACTTGAGAAGCCAGTGTTTTTATTAAGTTATTTGTGGCTGCCATTTTGAAAGTGCATAACAGTTTCTCAGACACGATAGAGGTTATTCACTAACCACCGAATTGGCCCCGAATTGTACCGGGCGGTGAATTTCACTATTTGGTGCAATTCCGTGTCAATTAGTCTATTCACTAAATTACCATACTGGCGAACTGACAGCAAAATACGATGCAATTACTGTAACTGCAATTCGGCGGCACCAAAAAAGCCCCATAGAAGACTAGCGTGTCCTTTATTCACAGAATGCCAAATTGCACTGAAATTAGAGTGAAATGCCCTGATTTTCTGTGTTTCAATTCGACGAGTTTAAACAGGCGAATTCCGTATGATTTAATGTAAAATTGTAATATCTTTTTTAAGAAAAAAATTTTAAGACTGTTTATTCTTTGCATTTTTTGCAAAACCACCTGTTTTGTAGAAGACCTTTTTGTATTTTTGAACAGCATTTTTGTTTTTCTTATTTTTAAAGACTTTTTTATTTCATAACTGTCTGTTTTATTCTTTATTAATCCCATGGTTGTGGAAGAAATGTGGGGGGCGTCCTAGGGTTTCCCCATAACATGTGGATGGCTTCCCCGCAGCATGAAGGGAGATCACCTCCTCTCTGTTGCCAGTCCCTCGGTGGTCTGACTTCCTTGAAGTCAGACCATTCCTTGGGCCATCCCGGTGCGTCATTTTCAGGCACCACCCGGCTTCCTCTGGGTCCTTTGGACCCCTCTATTTCCTCATCTATAGTGTTACAAACATAACAGAGACATCACTGGAATGGTCACAGTTTGACCTTTCCAACGATGTGCCTCTTAACCACTTGACTTTGGACAACACGCTGAGCACATCCTCTGTTTTCCTGTTAGAGTGTGGAGGATGCGCTCAGCGTATCCTCACAGTCCCACGGTTCGATCTGGTACCGATTGTGGACTTCTCCCGGGGGAGTCTAATGCCGCTGGCCTTTCCTTCTCATTTCCCACACCAGGATCAAATGTGGAGGTGATGGGCGCAATGGAAGTGTTTCATACTACTACTGTGGAGCTGGAGACGCTGTGCCGGTTTCTTGTGAATGTGGCAGTGCCAGTCATCAAACAGGGTCTTTTCTCCTGTGTGTCTAACTTGTATGTCCGGCCCAATGTACAGTGCTATGGAAATTGTTGGGCACAAAATAAATTCCTGTAACTGTAAATGTGCAATCTCGTATTAGAGCAGTAGAGTAGATGTGGCGGTATATTATTCAGGAGCAGACTGGGGATTTCATCAGCTACAGCCGAGAGATGGTCACAAGATGAAGATGTAAACCAAGTTGTGAGTGGATAGTGGGTGTGACCAGTAGGTCATGCTGAGACTGGCAAAATTGCGGCAGAATGCAAACACCAGGTCAATCTGGTCTTTTGATGTCTTTGTTGAACTGTACGGTCATAACACTGACTTTACACTAGCCAGCTGAGGACATCCTATGGTCTGTATAGGTAGACCTTTGAAATCAACTTGACATTTGCCCAGTTTTCCAAGATGCTAGTCCTGAGATGGTCAAAGCCTTTTATTAGAGCAGCAGTGTGGATATGGCGTTGTCTTGTATTAGAGTACCAGTAAGGAAGCCTGGCCTACCCCAGTTGTTGTTGTTGAGCTACAATTCCCTTCATGACCAGAATGGCACTGGTGTTGCAATCCAACATCATTTGACACCCTTAAATTAGACTACTTTGGTTTCACATTTTGGAGCTTTTGAGACCAGCAATTTCCTGGATTGCATTCAATGACCGCTGGTGGCCCTTTAATTAGTGTAAGAGTATCTGTCAAAATGACTGGCACATTTATTGATCCAGCCATCCTAATTAAAGATCTGTCTGTGTTTCTGCAAGGGAATCCCCCTCCCCCATTAAAAGAAGAAAAAACTGGCTTACCGGGCTCTGAGAATAGATGACTTCGATTAATAAGCTGGCATGGAGGTTCGATTTTTCTCCACAGGAATGTACCAAACATATTCATGTTACAAATAAAATGGTACTGTTTATGTTAACAAGTAAACATTTTCCCCCCTTCTGTGCGTGCTTTTAGTCTTTCTTTCAGGTTTCTTTGTTTCAGTAAATCAATTTAGCCTCAAGGGTATGTGAAACAACTAAGGAGTATCAAAAAGAAAGAAAAAATCAATAAGTATTTTTGTCTCCCCTCACTGTGCTGTGTGAATTGGGTATTGATTAGATTTGGTGAAATTGATTAAATACTAGCTTCGGATTTACTATGTGAGTTAATAATACGTGTTCCCTGCAGATGTCCAAGGACCCCATTTGCCATTTTGATACATTTTTACCTTCTTCTTTTTTTTACGGTAAAGAAACATTTACAAAGAGATGATGATGATTTAAAGAGATAGATAGCTAGATAGATAGATAGATATGATGCTCATATAAAATATCTACACACACACACACACATATATATATATATTATAACATAATTATTATATTATAAATAATATAGTTCCAGAAAAAGGTGCACACAGGAGACTTTCTTCATACGGATATAATATCTGTAAATAAGGACAAATATTTACAAAAATAAGTCTTTGAATTGTTACTTTTTACCTTGATGCTGTGCAGATTCAGATTGGTGCTTAATTTCTTCTAACCCCTGTACATGCTGCAAAACATATTGGTGCAATACAAATAAAATAATAAAATAGTAAATTATCAAGGACATTGGTAATTGTTTTTTTTTAATGCACTTGACACATTGTCACCTATTCCTGTGAGGAAAATGTTATAAACTACTGCAAACACACAGGCTCCTGTTTTAAGTGTCTGTCCGTGTTCCGTTATTATCGATGTCTCCGTTTGTAAATAATAATGGCCTGATTGCTATGACATGTGGAGGGGTAACGTCTGGTAAGGCTTGACTACTTGTGTAGTGTAAACTTGGCATCTGATGAGCAAAAGTGGTGTGTGTCGGTGAAGAATTAAATATTCCTAGTGGGTCTGAGGTCAGTGGGAGGCAAAAAAAGGAAAACACTGTTCCCCAAAAAGTGGTATTATTAAGTGATTTTTTGCAATTCCAAAATTTTAAAAGACATAAAAAAATTGTGTGCTTATCTTAAATCCCTCAGTGAGGAGAGCACAAGCCGATTCACATCTTGCTTCTTGTGGCAGGACAACTAAAAGAAATAGGGCCCTATTACATTGATAACCTGTATGAGCGTTAACGTTAGCATTGTTGGCCCTAGCGTGGGCGCACCATTTTACAATACAAACACTAACTGGTTAAAAAACCCGCTACTGATTTGGATCTTGCACTTTTTCAGCACGAGTTTACTGTACTTTGTGCTCCCTCTGCTTAACATGGGGAGCCCAAAGTGTTAATTAGCATTATGATTACAAAGTCCTAATGCTAATTACCGTCCTGCTGCAGTTAACCCGAAAGTTACCCACAGCCAGGACCTTCTGCAGAATCCATCAGCGCTTCTGCAGAATCCATCAGCACCGGCTGGAAATAAAAACAAAAATCAGATACTCACTATGACGGAATGGGATGTTGTTCCGCCTGCGGGTGTGCTCAATCTGCGTGACCCCTTCGCTTACCGCTGGCCCGACTACCGAGTGACGCGCACTCGGCGTCTCGTGCGGCCTGGCGTGACCCTGGGGAAGGGTTAGCGGGCGGTGGAGGGGACCCCTGCCTAGAACCAGCCCGACCACTGAGCCATACGGCACTCAGCGTCCCGAGCAGCTGGTTCACTGACCTTGTGGGTGTGGAGTGCGTCTGCGGGCGGCCGTGCGAATCTGGGGATCGGGTCTGCCGCAGAGGAATATTCGGATCTGATTGCGGAGGAATATGCGGATCTTATGTGGAGGAATATTCGGATCTTTAAACGGATGAATCTTCGGATCTTACGGGAGCGGCTGAATCTTCGGATCTGATCACCGCTCACTTGGTATACCGAAGCGCGGTACGCGGCCGCGCCTTCGGTTCGGATCTTAAGTCCGTTCTGATCTTAAGTCCGTTCTGATCTTACGTCCGTTCTGATCTTAAGTCCGTTCTGATCTTACGTCCGTTCTGATCTTAAGTCCGTTCTGATCTTAAGTCCGTTCTGATCTGAAGTCCGTTCTGATCTTACGTCCGTTCTGATCTTAAGTCCGTTCTGATCTTAAGTCCGTTCTGATCTTAAGTCCGTTCTGATCTTAAGTCCGTTCTGATCTTAAGTCTGGACACCGCACCCTGAGACCGCGCGGGATGCTCAGACAGTATATGCGGCGGAGAGTAAAGGACATCAGGCGAGGCTGGATGCACTGGTAAATCTGAGTTTATTTTTCACATCACATACATTTATCACTTTACACAATTAGGAATACAATGGGAATCCCTGCCCGCCCACACAAGTCCCATTGGCCCTCGCTGGCAGGAGGCACCCGGGCCCCGATTCGTATTGGCCGTTACGAATCGGGGAGTTGCCGATTCGGCCATTTTAAGATCCGAATATTCTGATCTGAACCACGAGGCGATCAGAAAATGGCGGCGGGCGTGGCAGACAAAGGGAAAATACATTTCGCAATAAACCAACGGGGAACACTTCATTTACACCACACAATAATCACATCTAATAAAAAGTACTTATAAAACTAGGTGCGTGCCACCACACCCAAGTGTCCAAAGCCACCACTGTCACTGTGCACCGCCCCTGGCTGAGGGTGCTGGGCCATTCCGTGACACTCCTCCCCCTCCCCCAGTTCGACGCACCTGGTCTGACCCCACCGGGTCATACCGGGGAAGTCGGTGCTCCCAGGCCCATAGTCAGTCTGGGGAGGCCGAGTCACCAGGCCTCTCCATTTGGCCTTGCGGCCGTGCCAGCTTGGTCGGGACCCCATGTCCTTGGAGTTTCCCCGGCTGGGCGAGAGGACATACGTCGGGGCCGGTGTGCCTCCTGTGTCCCCTCCAGGGCTACCACTCACCCGGGGAACCCGGGTGCTAAATGCACACGCCCCGGGTGCCCAGGTCAACCGTGGGAAGAAACCGTGGCTGCGTGAGGCCCCCCCTCCCAAGGGTTGCCGAAATGGGCAGAGGCCAGCGGCGCTCTGCCCCGTTGCCAGCTCTTCCACTGGATGGCCAGGTACGGACACGGCAACCGAAGGAGCAAGTGGGGCCAAACCTGACTGCTCTTCCTGGTAGCCGACAAGGGAGACAAATGGATGCAACCGCAGTTGCACGGGGTCATCCTCACTCTGCCCCTCGGGGCAAGTTGGGAGAAACGGGCAGAGGCCAGCGGCGCTCTGCCCTGGTGTCAGCTCTTCCGCTGGGTGGGGATCTCCTTGCAGGAGGATGGTTTCTTTCCCCCCCAGGCCCATCAGCAGTGGCGCACAACCCAGCCCGGGGAACCATCTGTCTGCCCCACCTGGCAGACTGTGGGTGGTGGGCAGAGGCCAGCAGCGCTCTGCCCCGTGGCCAGCTCTACAGCTGGGGGAGGATCTCCTTGCTGAAGGATGGTTACTTCACCCCCCGGGGCAAACAATGGTTGCGCACAACCCATCCCGGGGGGACCATCCGTCTGCTCCTCCTGGCAGACTTTGAGTAGTGGGCAGAGACCAGCGGCACTCTGCCCCGTAGCCAGCTCTTCTGCTGGTTGGAGATCTCCTTGGGGAAGGATGGTCTCTTCACCCCCCGGGGCAAACAATGGTTGCGCACAACCCATCCCGGGGGAACCATCCGTCTGCTCCTCCTGGCAGACTTTGAGTAGTGGGCAGAGACCAGCGGCACTCTGCCCCGTAGCCAGCTCTTCTGCTGGTTGGAGATCTCCTTGGGGAAGGATGGTCTCTTCACCCCCCGGGGCAAACAATGGTTGCGCACAACCCATCCCGGGGGAACCATCCGTCTGCTCCTCCTGGCAGACTTCGAGTAGTGGGCAGAGGCCAGCGGCACTCTGCCCCGTAGCCAGCTCTTCTGCTGGTTGGAGATCTCCTTGGGGAAGGATGGTCTCTTCATCCCCCGGGGCAAACAATGGTTGCGCACAACCCATCCCGGGGGAACCATCCGTCTGCTCCTCCTGGCAGACTTCGAGTAGTGGGCAGAGGCCAGCGGCACTCTGCCCCGTAGCCAGCTCTTCTGCTGGTTGGAGATCTCCTTGGGGAAGGATGGTCTCTTCATCCCCCGGGGCAAACAATGGTTGCGCACAACCCATCCCGGGGGAACCATCCGTCTGCTTCTCCTCCCCCGCTGGACCCGTGGCCTCGGCCACCCTGTCCTCTTGCGGGGTGCAGGGGGTAACTTCCTCAGTCGAAACCCCCACGGGCACCCATGGGTCCGCCTCGGCCTCCCATAGGTCCCAAACCTGGGGACTGTCGACTTCCTCCGCCGACCCGTCCCACCACGGGGAGCTCAGGCTCGACTGCGGAACGCCGTCCAACAGTCTCCGATAAGCCACCTCGAGCTCCCACTCTCGCTCGGCTAGGGACTCCAGCTCCTCAAACACCGAGTCCCTGCTGTCTGACGGGATCTCCAGTTCCCGTCGCTCCAGGATGTCTTCCATCCGCTCCTCGGTCTCCTCTCCAAACTCGGGGTCGGCGGCCATGCCCTCGTAGAGCAGCCCCATACCCCCGTAGCGAGGCCCTGCAGTGGAACTGCCTTCAATAGGGCGCGCTGTCGGAGAGGCGGTCAGCCACCGGAGCGCGCGGTACTCGGCGTCCAGTGCGATCTCCTGCTGCACCAGCCTCCGGAGCTCGGCCTCCCACTCCTCTGGGGCCCGACCTTGCAGGAACGCTGCTCGCACATCGTACTGCACCCGATGGACGACAGCGTCGGAGGGAATGTACACACCATGGCAGTCCCGCTCATGGTCCAGGGCCTCGTACCACAGTTCCTCTGTGGACCTCTGGTCCTGCTCCAGGCCCTCCTGCAGCTCTCTTGCCAACCCGACCTTCATGTCGGCGAAGGTGCCAGCACAGGAGCACCGCTCCTCAACGGGGAATGGGGCGTCCTCAGATGCAGCTCCAGGCGGGCTGTGAGTCTTCATCCGAGGGTCGCGGGGATAAGTGACGTCCTCCGTACAGGCTCCAGGCGAGCTGAGAGTCCCGCAAGCGTAGTCACTGGGGGTTGCAGATTCCCCAGGTGAAGCTCCAGTCGAGCTGTGAGCCTCGACCCAGGGTTCCACAGGGTAGGGTTCGGGGTCAACATAATCAGTCTCTGCTCCGCGGAGCTCTGCCAACCGCAGCTCGTGCTGGCGTTCCTTCTCCTGCTCAACTTCCCGGTAGAACTCCCGAATCACTTGATATCTGGCCCCCTCCGCCGGGGCATCACCGAGCAGGGCAATCCGACGCCGCAACTCTCTGAGGCCAGCATCTTCCTCCACCTCTGCGCGGGCAGGGCTGGGGCCGGGCATCATCGCCTCGTCCTGATCCATCCTGGTCAGTTCCTTGATCAGGGTCTTCCTCTTTTTGTTACCCGGCGTTCCTCCCCGGTTCTCCAACATCCCACGCAGGGTGTCCCTGTCGTAGGGGTTGTACACCGCCATGGCGTACGTCTCCTAGGGGTCTGCAGAGAGCGATCCCACCGCTGCCACCAGTATGACGGAATGGGATGTTGTTCCGCCTGCGGGTGTGCTCAATCTGCGTGACCCCTTCGCTTACCGCTGGCCCGACTACCGAGTGACGCGCACTCGGCGTCTCGTGCGGCCTGGCGTGACCCTGGGGAAGGGTTAGCGGGCGGTGGAGGGGACCCCTGCCTAGAACCAGCCCGACCACTGAGCCATACGGCACTCAGCGTCCCGAGCAGCTGGTTCACTGACCTTGTGGGTGTGGAGTGCGTCTGCGGGCGGCCGTGCGAATCTGGGGATCGGGTCTGCCGCAGAGGAATATTCGGATCTGATTGCGGAGGAATATTCGGATCTTATGTGGAGGAATATTCGGATCTTTAAACGGATGAATCTTCGGATCTTACGGGAGCGGCTGAATCTTCGGATCTGATCACCGCTCACTTGGTATACCGAAGCGCGGTACGCGGCCGCGCCTTCGGTTCGGATCTTAAGTCCGTTCTGATCTTAAGTCCGTTCTGATCTTACGTCCGTTCTGATCTTAAGTCCGTTCTGATCTTACGTCCGTTCTGATCTTAAGTCCGTTCTGATCTTAAGTCCGTTCTGATCTGAAGTCCGTTCTGATCTTAAGTCCGTTCTGATCTTAAGTCCGTTCTGATCTTAAGTCTGGACACCGCACCCTGAGACCGCGCGGGATGCTCAGACAGTATATGCGGCGGAGAGTAAAGGACATCAGGCGAGGCTGGATGCACTGGTAAATCTGAGTTTATTTTTCACATCACATACATTTATCACTTTACACAATTAGGAATACAATGGGAATCCCTGCCCGCCCACACAAGTCCCATTGGCCCTCGCTGGCAGGAGGCACCCGGCCCCGATTCGTATTGGCCGTTACGAATCGGGGAGTTGCCGATTCGGCCATTTTAAGATCCGAATATTCTGATCTGAACCACGAGGCGATCAGAAAATGGCGGCGGGCGTGGCAGACAAAGGGAAAATACATTTCGCAATAAACCAACGGGGAACACTTCATTTACACCACACAATAATCACATCTAATAAAAAGTACTTATAAAACTAGGTGCGTGCCACCACACCCAAGTGTCCAAAGCCACCACTGTCACTGTGCACCGCCCCTGGCTGAGGGTGCTGGGCCATTCCGTGACACTCACCTCTCTTCCTGCAGCGAGAACAATGGCTCCATCCGCCTCTTCTTGCCACCGGGAGCAGAGGGAGACTGGGTGGGTAAGTCCCCACAGTCTCCCGCTGCGTATCACTCCGTCAACGTACCGGATCTCGCGAGGCGAGATCCTTCAGTTCATGTGACCAGCAGCGTCCGCCTCCGCGGAGTCCTCTTGACTCCATGGATAAGATGCTCGTAGGGGCGCTTACCGCTGCTGCGAGCATCCCAAGTCTTAGCGCCATGTTACGGTGCAGGCTACTGATTTAGCGCCTTCACCGTAATATCACGCTAAAACGGGGACGCTAAGGAGAAACCTGTCCCCATTTTAGCGTGATGATCATAATATTGCCCATAGTTTTTTTAACCTTCCTTTGGTCCTCTTGGAATGCCACCGAGAGCAAATAGTCCTTTGTTCTTGGTGTCCTTCCAACAGGATCGGAGGAGGGTTCAAATAAAGAGTCCTTTGACACTTCCTCTGTTCCTGTTGCAAGGACACCAAGAAAATATAGATTTTTTGAACCTTCCTCTGATCCTGTTAGGACACAAAGAACAAATAGTTCTCTAAGCCTTCCCCCAGATTTTTTTTCCTTTGTCATTTCCTGCAATCCTGCTCAGGTTGCAGAATTGCGTGTATGGGATTTTTCCTAAATCATCAAGCAGCCCTATAGACTAAAGGAGCGAATACCTGCAGCAATGCACATCATCAACATGGGTATTAATCCTGCTAGTGGAAGAATGTTGGCAAAAATCACCGCTTCAAGCAGAATTCCGACCGCAAGTTGTGTTGTAATAATGATACTCTTTTTCTTCTGAAAGTATTTCATAAATAGACTGTTACTCACTATCCAAAGATAACACAGAAAAACCCTTAAAATAAGAAATATTTACATTTATATATTTTCGTGCCTTTTTGTCTTAATTTCAAGAAAAATAGCAACAATAATAAATTAATAAATAAAGAGATAAAAAAAGCTCCCATGTTAATAAATGAGATGGCATCTCTATTTTTTGCTGAAAAACAAATACATGAAATGTTGCCTCTTTATTAAACAGATGTTAACACAGCAACTAATATTTCAAACTCAGTACCTTGCTATGTTTGCATATTTAGGTCTGCGGGGAACGTGAGCTCAGGGTTTCTGCCTGTCTAGCTATGCATTATGTTAGTAAAAATGAGGCTTCGTCTGCAGGATTAATGTCCCCTTCCCATTTCTCTGTTCACCTGCTATAGCCCCGAGTGCTCCGCCGCAGTCTGTTACCGTTCTGACAGTGGGAAATAGCAATAGCACCAGCATTAGCGTCTCCTGGGACCCACCTCCTTCCGATCACCAGAATGGAATTATTCAGGACTATAAGGTAATTCTATTCCATCATGTGTCATGGTAAAGTGTGCATCTGTATGGAATTTCCACATTGAAACGAGCCGTCACTTTAAGAAGAAGAAAAAAATAAAAAGACACAACATCTTATTATTTTATGTTTTAAGACATTTATTTAATTTTTTGCACCTTTTTTGAAGAACACATTTGTGGACTGTCTTAAAAAAAAAATCCTCGTTGTTGTTTAAATATATGGTTCGTTGGGCAAACCAAGATTCCAAGAAAAAAAAAAAAGCATAAGTAGTCATTATGAATATATTTATTTGGCGGGATCAATACTGCATCAAGATTTATTAACCTCCATGCAGATATTAACCTCGCCTTCACCCCTGTCAATACTTAGCATTTCAATAAATTAATCGTGATACTGCTGCCATCGCTGTGTTCTTCATATTCAATTTAAAGTAGATTAGCATATGATTAACTTCTGCATAACACCAGTAGCAGTCAATACCTCCAGGATGATAAACATCTACCTTAAATGACACCAGGGGTGCACTCGCTACACTGCGACTGTGACATTACATAGATTTATTTTTTATTCTTTGTAAATCTATTTTCCACATATTATACTCTGTGTACAGGGAGAACACTTTATACGCAATCCGACTTATTCATAGTTAAATCACAGTATTCAAGGTAAAAAGTGTAGTTAGAAGAAGTCTACTATTCCTGGGTGAGATATGGAAGTTCACGAGGCCCCCGTTATAAGGTTGTCTATAAGATAACTTCTCAATATGCTATATATAATGTCTCCTGTGGTTTTCTTATTGCCTGGAATAACTATTCTACTCTTGACGCAAGATAGAATCGTACCTTGGGCGTAGCAGTTCCTTACTATCAATTAATGTCAACAAACGAGAAAGTTAAGGGGTATTAACCCGACACACAATGGGCATTACCCTACACTGTATCTACAAAACCAAATTGTACAAAGTGCAACAAAGGTGCCGAACCCACAAATAATTTTATTGAAAAACAACACACTAATAAAACACAAAAAATAGACAGGACCAGTATGGCAGTAAACGGCACTTCATAGGAATTCCCACAGGCTAAATGTCCAACCCAATCAGGGAAATATAGACACAATCTATCTGATACCTCGGTGGTTCACGCCACCAACACACCTCTAATCTGATACATAGGAAGCCTGGGTTGTCTGCTCAGTATAGCCATACACAAAGCCATACCAACAATTAACTGTTAAAAACAACAAGAGAGACTCATAGCTCGACGCGTTTCGCCCACACTGGGCTTAATCTTGAGCTGTAGTGTCATCCCAGTAAGCAAAATATATATACAGATAAGATGGAATAGAATAGAAGACAGCTGGGAAGAAGCAAACCGATCCTAATGTGACTCCCATCCAGGCATTCGTCATGGGCCATTTGAGCAGACCTAACCCACACAAAGAATGTCGGACACAATAATCACTGCAAGCCTTGTGAGAGTCATGGGTATTTCATGAAATATTACACAGGCTACAAACAGCGAAAAAATTCACCCGATCAAAAAACAATAAACACTCGACCACCTACTTAATGTTTCATTAATGAATGTTGTAATTGAGAATCCTTGTGAGTTTGCTGTGTTTAGCAGCAGCCGTGTATTGATACATGTGTCTGTATATTAGTTGTGTTATTTATATGATCAATTCACTCATATGTTATTACAGACATTTAGTTTTGTGATTTCGATGACTTGTGTGTCAGAAGGTGATATTTGCTGTCGTTTCTAGCTGGTTCTGCAATCACACGCTAGGAGCGCTGTGTTGCGGTGCTCAATGGACATGCTGCTTGGAGTCAGCGAGACTTTGAGCAGCATGTCACATGGGCTGCTTCGAAGCTCCCAGCTTTTACCGTAGTCTGTTGCAGCGCTCAGGAACTGCTTTCCCGAGCAGCACCACCCGTCCGGAGCACCCTTATTCAGGAAATACTAAAGTCTGTAAGGCTCCAGAAATTCAGATTTAGAATTCTGTATGTGTCCCAACATTTATTTTCTTAACATAATATATACAGTAATAACTCTGCACCCGACCTGCTCCCTCTTAGCTGTAATAGGGACTGCCGTGAAGAAAGTATGGTCATGTTTTCTGTGCTATGTGAATACTATATGAAGCAATGTCTTACATACAAGGGGTAGTATTACAAAGTCGGTGCAAACTTAAAACCTCCATAGGCTATAATGGCTCTGGTAAGTTTACAAAAGCTCTGGTTAAGTTAGCACCAACTTTGTGATATAGCTCAAGGTCTTGCAGCATTCACAATAGAATCCAATAGCGAAGAAAACTAAAACACAATAAAAATTTGAAATGATTAAAATAGGGTTATTTTACCGCAAACACAGCAACAACCATAAAAAAAATATGTTGAACATAACTTATCTAACGTCTAACCGGCCTAAGAAATAATAGTCCTGATCTTCCTTTTTTTCCCGGTTTTGCCTGGTATTTTCTCTTTTAGATTTGGTGTCTCGGAAATGAGACTCGATTTCACATCAACAAGACTGTAGACTCAGCGATTCGCTCTGTGGTGATTGGTGGCCTGTACGCTGGGATCCAATACCGAGTTGAAGTTGCTGCAACTACAAGTGCTGGAATTGGAGTTAAAAGCGATCCACAGCACATACTTATTGGTAAATATTATTCTTCTCTAATTCCTTCCTTATTATCCAGCTGTCTGTCGCTGGACAAAAATACAACAACATATATATGTAAATATATTTTTTCTATATATGCATGAATGTGTGTTAAACATATATAATATATGCTTTATATGTACATATATATGTTCTATATATATATAGAATAGATATTCTATGAACAAAAGTAGCAGATGATCCACACTTCTATGTATCCAGTGTTCAGTTCTCAGGCCACCATGTAACATAAACAAATATGATATTGGTCACACTCGGAATAAAAACAAAAAAGACTTTAATTAAATATAAAAATCTATAAAAGCTTTTTGTTTTTATTCTGAATGTGGCCAATACCATATTTGTAATGTTTTATATATATATACAGTATATATATATATGTGGCTTTGACCAGTTGCATAAACCTTATCTCTGCTACAAAGCCACAGTGTGGCATAGCATTGATTTTAGGGTCCTGTGCATAAAAGTGAGACAGATGTCATTTGCATATCCTACCCAGAATTCCTTGCTGCATATGGGGAATGTGGCACAGGGACGCAATTCATTGAATTGTTGTGATGTGCAATTGGCTTCTGCAATAATAAACACACTATATATAGTGTGTGTGTGTACACTAGGTTAAAAAAGGATAATAACCAGAATTCTGTGGCATTACAAGAAGTGTTCTGACTTCCCAGATGTTTTTTTCAAAATCAATGCATTTTGATCAGATGAGCTGCAATCCATTATTGTTTATTTTGGTCACATTGTGCTCCTGAAACGCCCCAGGGGCATAATACTTCTTGTTGATATATGTGTTTTCAATCCCTGTGTTTTAGCAATTATGTAATAAATCACATGTAAATGTGGAATAGGTAGAGAGGAAAAAATAAAATAGAATGAACCCCAGGCTACGTCGTAAAAAACCACACACGCACGCGCACACGTTCTGACATATGAGCGAAGAGCTTATGAATAATAAAATCAACCGTCAATCTGTTAATGAAATATCAATATAGTATGTGGTTTCACCCTGTGACATACAATAAATGTGCACTGCTCTATGGTAACTCCACACTCATATTTTTCTACACGTTGGCTTGGAGAACACTATTTAATATTATTGGCCATACGTCTGAGACGATGTTCTAAATAAACAGTGATCTTACTGGACCAGGATGCTCTGCACCTCTTCTTTCTGGCTTATTAAGTAATTATTTTTTGGTAGTCCTATTACAGCACTACCAAAAAAATGACTGCAGAAAAACCAGGCACTGATTGAATGATCGCTAGAAGACAATGTCAGGTTTGGGTCTCCGTTGAAAGGCTTGAAAGTATCCAGGGGTCAAGTCCTAAAAAAAGAAGTGTGGGAATTCACTAAGTTTTCTATCACCCAATTAGCAATTATCATCTCGCACTTAACACAAACACACACCCAAAACTAGTATATTTATGCTTGTATATTAAATTTAACAAAAATATATGATAAATCATATATTTATTGTGACTTAACAGGAAATATATGATGGAACACTTGAATTCCGTGTTAATCTGTATATTTGTGTTGTTTGTGTTGAATATGTTGCATTTATTACTTTGTATTTCTGTAACGACTGTAAAAATTCATTGTTTCTTGAACCCAGGACATACTTGAAAACGAGAGAAATCTCGATGTATCCTTCCTGCTAAAATACTTTGTAAATAGTGTATGGGATCAAAGAGAGCACAGTTCCCTGTACAAAAATAGAGCAGGAACTCCGCTTCACGCGTTCCCCCTTTACTTGACCCGTGAAAGTATCCCAGGATATCTCCCATACAGTTTACAATTGGCATTATGAAATATTTTTAGTTAAACACAGTTTAACATTGTAACAAATAAACACACTTCCACCTTGTTATGTATCATCTGCTGCAAAGCGTGCCTGGAAATAGGGTGCGGCTATATTTAATTTATTTTTTATAAATTGCATGGTCAGCCCTAAGATGGAGAAAAAAAAAATCTGGTCACACCTAGAGAGTGCACGTTTCGGCTGCTTCCCGTTGCCTTTCTTTTTCCAATTTTCTACTTCTGACACAGAGTCACTTAATATCCCCAGTGGATTGTGTTACCTTTAAAAAGTGGATTGTGATTTCACTACATACTTTTATTATTAGAATTTTTATTACGTTTAAACAATGCAGGAAGGCAGGAGGGTCGCGAGGAACAAACTGCGCAGCACCAGCAAGAGATGAGGATTTCGTATTTCAGGGCTTCCCAGATGGGAGGGAGGCCGCGAGATGCACACTGCGCAGCAGCAGTGAAAGACATTCCGGGGCACAATACATGGCATCTAGACGGGACATATGGAGCAGCACCAGCGTGTTTTCAACAGATACTGTGCAGCATGTGCCATAGTGGTGCTGCACACCTCCAGCAAGGAACTCGTTGGTGCTGCTCATTGTGACGACCAATAGCTACCAGTCCAGTCTTCAAGTTTGGATTGTGTGCTTATAAGGGGTTAAACAGCTCCAAGGTTCTTGCCTTACTAACCCTACCCACTATCAGGGTCCCAAGTTATGCTACCCTAACCCCCCAAATCCTAGACATAGCACCCCAAATTCTCTGCTGCCCAAAATCCAGGCCTGCAAATGATACTCATTATATCCATTCCTGGTGCTGTGTAGTGTGTCCCGGCACGTCTCTCGCTGGTGCTGTGTAGTGTGTCCCGGCACGTCTCTCGCTGGTGCTGTGTAGTGTGTCCCGGCACTTCTCTTGCTGGTGCTGTGTAGTGTGTCCCGGCACGTCTCTCGCTGGTGCTGTGTAGTGTGTCCCGGCACGTCTCTCGCTGGTGCTGTGTAGTGTGTCCCGGCACGTCTCTCGCTGGTGCTGTGTAGTGTGTCCCGCACGTCTCTCGCTGGTGCTGTGTAGTGTGTCCCGGCACGTCTCTCGCTGGTGCTGTGTAGTGTGTCCCGGCACGTCTCTCGCTGGTGCTGTGTATTGTGTCCCAGCATGTCTCTCACTGGTGAGGTGTAGTGTGTCCCGGCACATCTCTCGCTGGTGCTGTGTAGTGTGTTCCGGCAGTCTCTCGCTGGTGCTGTGTAGTGTGTCCCGGCATGTCTCTCGCTGGTGCTGTGTAGTGTGTCCCGGCACGTCTCTCGCTGGTGCTGTGTAGTGTGTCCCGGCACTTCTCTTGCTGGTGCTGTGTAGTGTGTCCCGGCACGTCTCTCGCTGGTGCTGTGTAGTGTGTCCCGGCACGTCTCTCGCTGGTGCTGTGTATTGTGTCCCAGCATGTCTCTCGCTGGTGAGGTGTAGTGTGTCCCGGCACATCTCTCGCTGGTGCTGTGTAGTGTGTTCCGGCAGGTCTCTCGCTGGTGCTGTGTAGTGTGTCCCAGCACGTCTCTCGCTGGTGCTGTGTAGTGTGTTCCGGCAGGTCTCTCACTGGTGCTATGTAGTGTGTTCCGGCACGTCTCTCGCTGGTGCTGTATAGTGTGTTCTGGCAGGTCTCTCGCTGGTGCTGTGTAGTGTGTCCAGGCGCGTCTCTCGCTGGTGCTGTGTAGTGTGTCCCAGCACGTCTCTCGCTGGTGCTGTGTAGTGTGTCCTGGCACGTCTCTCGCTGGTGCTGTATAGTGTGTTCCGGCAGGTCTCTCGCTGGTGCTGTGTAGTGTGTCCCGGCACGTCTCTCGCTGGTGCTGTGTAGTGTGTCCGGCACGTCTCTCGCTGGTGCTGTGTAGTGTGTCCTGGCACGTCTCTCGCTGGTGCTGTGCGGTGTATACCTCCTCTCTGGGAAGTCCTGAAAATCAAAATGCTCCTGTTCCTCAGCATTTCAGATTACAGGTAATATGTATGTTACATATTCTTCTGACCTCTGTCCTGAGCAGAAAGAGACGTCACCAAACACAACTTGTGTTACTCACATAAATCAAGGTACGGCGCTTCAAGGCTTTATTGTGCAGACATTTCTCAGAGTCCTGTATAATATGCCAGCTCCCTACACTAAAAAAAAGCCAACTACAGGTCTCGAAACCTTCCTGTGTCTCATCTCAGACTGGTCAGCCTATAGCTCAAGTGATAGACAGGGTTAGGTGACCTTCTTAAAGAGCGTAAGTAGTTATGGTGGATGGACTGCAGGCACAACTGCGAGGCTTCATCCTATATGGAGGTGGTTGTGTCAAATCTCTACACTTTTATTATCCTGAATCGTTTGCTATAAGTTCCCATTTGCAGTTGTTGTATATCAAGTCGCGAATGTGTGCCGCTGCTGTCCTGATATGTGGGTCAGCAGGATTTATTTAGCCCCCCCAACAGAAAGATGGCCGACTTACCACTTTAAAACAGATCTGTAAAGCTGCGCAAAGGGAGCCGACATCCTCTGCAGGCTTCGTCTTCTCGTGTTTGTAAATAATGACGATTATTTCCTTCATTCATCAAAGGGTGGTCAGGCATACCCACTCAGTGGGCGAATCAGGGGGCAAAGTAGAGAACTGTAAAATAATTCAATAAATTAGGTCAAAATAGTTGGATTTTGAAAAACATGAACGGTTTTCTTTTTTGAACTTAATTATAATTATAACCGCCAAAAACGTATGCAGGAAAGATCAGACGTTGTAGTTGCTTTCTATTCTTCCCTCTTAGTTAAATTAAATATTGCAGAATATAATCCCTAAAGCAGACGTTAAAGTGACATTTTCCTACAAAACTCTTATACACTTTATTTCATATGATGTAGTTTGTATATACTTAGCTACTTAAGACCTTTTCTTTTTTTTTAGAAATGTAATCATGATGACGACCTGGAAATAAAGGATTAAAACTAGTTTTCATCTCCAAAATCACACAGGGGAATACGCATATTGAGCATAAACACTTCTGGCCCTTAGGAGCCGTCTTTTCTTCGCGATTATGCCCGCAGTCCTATCTAATTGTTTCTTTAATGATCCCAGAGTCTCTGCCTCAACAATCATTTATGGCACCTTATTTCTTATCATTAGTACTCTGAGCATGGAAAGTAATTAAAACAATTCAAATTATTTATTTTCAGATTATTTTATCCTTTCGTTCATTAGCTGCAGCGGGTTGCGCGGTGCAAGAAATGGTTCCTGTGGGTCACATCGTCTGCAAATGGCTCTATTGTTTGCTCTCTAATTTCATTGCTGTCCTTATGAACCTATGTTGTTGCATGTTTTAATGTTGGAGGACAAGCAAAGGTTTCACAATACCAACATCACCAGTGAAATAGAATAAATAAATATAATAAATAATAGAGATGTTTAAGTCATGCACATCTCTTATGGTCATTTACTTTAGCATAGTTATACCATAGTGCTTATATACACAAAATCATTAATAATGCTAATTAAAAGTGGCAGATTGGGGTGTTATGCAGAGCCGAGACGCTGCCCTGACGATTTGCACACCAGGAAACCACGATATGTGAAAAACACCAATCATAATACAATTATATGCACTTACCGATTTCTTAAGGTCGGTTGAAAAATACAAAGCTTAAAATAATTTAAAACTTAAAGAGACAGTTCAGCATTTTTTTAAAAATAAAGTAACCCATAATAAATCCAAATTAATAAGATTAGCATTTTAGCTATTGAAAGATGATTTACTTATTTTCTGCCTAAAAGGAGTTAAGTTCCATTTTAGTAGCCACTGCTCTGTCATCCTATTGTTCATGTTCACAGCTCGGGGAACGGGCATGTTGTTTTCAATGTTGAGCAGGACGGGATCTATGATCAGGTTACTGAGTAATAGGAAGAGAGAGATAGGAACAAATCTGTCGAGGTGTGCTTTCGTTTCGTAACAAATCTCAATTCGTTACTAAATTCGTATTTCGGACGTACTTCCAAAATAACGAATTGTTTTCATTCGAATTGAAACAAAACAAAACGATATGTATAACAAATTTGATTTGTTATGAACCATTGATTAAATGAATCCTGAGCAGGATTTGACTCATTGGTTTTTTTTTTTTGTGATCCGAAATTCGAATCGATATCAAGTATCGACTTGATCCCAACTTACATTACATAATCAAACGACATTTATGAAATGAATCAGATTCATTTGACTGTTTCACAAAGCACCCTGTCCTTGTAAATTGGCCTGTGGTGCTGAATGTGTTGTCAGCACAACAGGCCAATGGACAGCTCAATATTTAATCCTAGCTTGCCTTTTAACAGCAGGATCTGATTAATTGGGGCTTTATTTAGTGATACGAAATTAGAATCGGTATCAAATACCAAATAGATTTTTTTTTTTTTTTAGTGCGTGGCTGAGTTGCTTTGTGGTGTCAGCGTTAAGAAATGGCCAAATTCTGTAAATACTACGTAGTTGGTAGCGGCAGGAGGAGGAAAGAGACTGAATGTGGGGGTGAAGGAAAGAGCAGAGTCAAGTGTAACTCCGAGACAGCGAACCTACATTGGCATTTCTCCAGAATCAGGCCAGATGGAGTATGCTTGCAGGTGCATTTGTAGAATGAGTATACTTGTTAATTTCAGTGAAGGGTTTCATTATTTTTATTGTCTATTTACTGTACTGTTTTTCTACTGTGACCCCCCCTGCCCCTTAAATGACTAATCATAACACCTCTGTTTGCCAATTCAACAGATAATGTTAAACTCCACCCCCGAGGAGCATGGGTTGATTTTACACAGGCTGTGCTAGTTAATATCTTGATAATTCACTATATATTTTCTTATTATATAATGTTTCATTTTACTGTTAAACTGAATTCCATGTTATATCCCGGTAAAAAGATTAAAATAGCAAAGTTTCCTTATCGCATTGAAAAAATCATGCTTCATCACGTCGCTGCTGCCAGAATAGCTCCCAGTAATAACTCGAGTGAAATCTAAAGTGTCTAATTATTACATATTTTTAGGCTTAACAAATTAGCTTTATTCTTCATTAGTTTCCCGTAGGAAGAGGTCACAGACTAGCATTATGTCTTTGTCTGCTGAAACAATGGAGCGTTACAGGTCATTCGCTTCCTCCGTCTTTTGTTCCAATTAGATGAAATGACAGTATTGTTCCAGGAACACCTGCTCAGAGGATTCCGATATTACCTGTGGCATCGCACGGGCACATCTGCATGGGTGTAAGAGGTGCCTGACGGGTCTATCTGCTAAACAGCTGCACGAATCAGAGTGATATTTGAGAAACACCTGAATCCATCCAAGTTTATTTAAACGCAGCAATTCATTCTGCAAACGCAGCTTTGTGCAGCTTTACAGAAAAACGTAAGAAATTGAAATTTTGCCAAAGAAAAGAAAAGTCACTCGAAAAAAAAAATATAGCTATTTTGGAATTACAACCTAATTAACTGACTGCAGAGATGGTTTCAGACACAAACGCGGGAGGGGTAATCTAATCATTTTATTTATTATTGCACCCCTTTGCATTTATAATGCTTCCCTAATATAATACAAGGATGAGCATGCTCTGTCCTTGTGTGGGTGACATGTCATGGGTGCTGCTCTGCAGTAAAGTCATGGAGCCACACTTATTGGTGAACAGTTCTTGTCAGCTGACGCCTTTGTGACATGAGGTTTTAGATTAGGGATGTCAAACTCTGGCCCCATTTTATGTTAATGCCTAGAATTCACATATTCATTCAATGCAATAGATGGCCAGGGAATCGTGGGAGCTGTAGTTCAGAAACATCCAGGGGGCCAGAGTTCGAAAGCTCTGCTTAAAATGGCCTAACTGCCTAAACAACCACCTTGCATAAGGACACTGGGTTTGAGCGATCTATGCAACTTCTCGGCCTAGAAGCATGTGGGTGGGCTTTCCCTGGTACACTCCTCATGGATCCGTCATTGGTTGACTGCCTACCATCGTGGAATTGTGGGTGATGTAGTTGTTCTGGGAGCATGCAGTTTAGAGTTCCTCATATTTGACTAGATGAGGACTTTCCTATGACTGACCCCAAGTTAAGCCAAGTTAGAACAGGGCTGGCACGTCCATGTGCCTGGATGGTGCCATGGCGCCAAGTAGCACTTTACCAGTGGCAACATTTTGGGCCTCAGCTAGGGCAGGGGTCAGCAACCTTAGCTCCCTGATGTTTCAAACTTGGCTCCCTGATGTTTTTGGGAACTACAACTCCCACGATGCTCTGTCACCCATTAGGCTGACTGAGCCACATGGGAAATGCAGTTCCCAAAACATCAGGGAGCCAAGGTTGAAACATCAGGGAGCCAAGGTTGCCGACCCCTGAGCTAAGCACATGACACATTTTACTGTTTTATTCCTGTTAATCACTGTGATACGCTCATACACACCACACATTATTGTGAGTTTTATTGCTGTGGAGCTCAATGATATGCTCATCAGTGGTGTATTTAGGTTTTGTGCTGCCCTAGGCCTGACTAAACTCGTGCACCCCCTAATTTAAATTTGACGCACCCCTTCCTGTCAAGGGCACACCTCTTCCTGGTTAATCCCCACCCTTCCTTTAAGCTCCACCTTTTCCTCTTAGAGCTCCGACTTTTCCTCTCTTTATATTAAAAGTGGATACCAAGTGCCTACTTGTATATTTTGTATACCATTTCAAATGTTGTATCTATTGAGATAAAGAAAATTATGAAATGTTTAAATTCAAGCATTTTTACAAAGAACAACCACGCATGTCAAGTAAACTGGATCACAGCCGCTCTAATTGGTTGAGCAATAAATTCCACAGAAACTTGCACTGCATATGAGCGTATCACAGAGCTGCACAGCAATAAAACCCACAGAAATGGGCACTGTGTATGAGCATATCAGAGCTGCACAGCAATAAAACCCACAGAAATGTGCAGTGTGTATGAGCATATCACAGAACTGCACAGCAATAAAACTTACAGTAATGTGCAGTGTGTATGAGCGTATCCCAGAGCTCCAGGGCAATAAAACTCACAGTAATATGCACTGTGTATCACAGAATCCACAGCAATAAAACTCCCAGCAATGCAATGTTTGGTGTGTGTCAGCGTATCAGAATCCACAGCAATAAAACTCCCAGCAATGAAATGTGCAGTGTGTATGAGTGCATCAGAATCCACTCCAATAAAACTCCCAGCAAACCGAGTGTATATTTGCACATAGCAATTATGCTGTGGAGCCATCTTGTCAGCAGTGGGGTGCCACTGCCAGAGGGTGCACTGTAGCTTTGATTCCCTTCCAGAATAGAGTCTGTGTTAACGAAAGGGCGGGCAGCTGCGCGCGTGCATTTCACGTGGTTCAGCCAGTCATGTGGTACTGAGACTCAGAGAAATGGCAGTGAAATGCCCTGATGTTTGGTGGTTTCAATCAGCAGGTTTATTCAGGCGAACCCCATAGGTTTCAATGTTAAAAATATTCCCGTTTTTATGCAATATCTAATAAATCATTTATTATTTTAATCTACAGTAAAAAGTCTTTACTTAATGATTTTTTTTTTTAGTACCTTTTAAGGCTGGGGTCAGACCAGCGCACTTTTAACGTGCGTTCTGGCGCACATAATCACGGCCGCACTAGCAGCAGATGACGGGCAGTGACGGCCAATATACAATGTACGGCCGCACAAAAGTCCGGCCGTGCAACGCAAGTGGAATTTGAACGCATTTTTCTGAGAACGCTGAACCGCTAGTACTGACGTACTGAGTGCGCAGCTGCGGCATAGCGGCGTGTTTGCATGATTAGGAGATGTCAGACACTGCTAATGTCCAGCCTACATAACGTCCAGACGCAAAAAGAGTTTTAATGACAATCCGTACAAAATCACACCCGAAAATGTGCGTCGTCTGACCGTTTTTGCGCATTCCGTGAAAAAATACGTCAATGCGTTCGGACGCACTTTTTCACGTTCGCGGGAAAAATGCTTTCGCCTTACTCATTTTTCAGATTTTTTTGGGCAAAATCCCCCCCCCTTTTTTTTAATAGCAGTTTTTCTTTTTTCTGTAACAGAACTTTTTATTATCAATCATAGGATCTTATATGTAAATTTCAGACATTTTCGTTCAGTAGTTCTTTTGAAATCAGCAGGCCACGGGTTTGCGGTGGCAGCATTCAGCGGCCGACTCCATGCACTTTGGGGTCCCTGCGGTGAATGGTGAATTCACTGCAGGGTGGGGAAATTTTATTCTCCTAAGTGCAGGGAACTACAGAACACCAAAAAGTTGGCGTCATTTTGGTGCTCTGTGAGTAACCCATTTAGTGGTGAGGTTTTATGCTGCCCCCTGGAAAGTGAAAGCCTAGGCCTTGCCTACCCAGGTCATACTTGAAAATTTGTGAAATATCAATGTATCCTTCCTGGTAAAATAATTTGCAAAAGTAAAAAAAAATAATAATTTTTTTTGGAGGGGTGGGGCCACCCAGTGAGGCCGCCGCCCCCTGGAAAGTGCCACCCTAGGCCTGGGCCTAGTCGGCCTAGGCCAAAATACACCACTGATGCTCATACACAATGCACATTACTGTGAGTTTTATTGCTGTGGAGCTCTGTGATACATTAATACACAATGCACATTAGTGTGAGATTAATTGCTGTGGAGCTCTGTGATACGTTCATACACACTACACATTACTGTGAGTTTTATTGCTGTGGAGATCTGTGAAACGCTCATACACACTGCACATTACTGGGGTTATCACAAAACCCCCGCAGCAATAAAACTCACTGTAATGTGCAGTGTGTATGAGCATATCAGAGAGCACCACAGCAATAAAACTCACAGTAATGTGCGGTATGTATGAGTTTTATTGCTGTGTGATACGCTCATGGCACATGTTTTTGTTTTTTTGGGGGGAGGGCAGCATTTCATCCTTGGACGCAGGCAGCACAGTGTCTTGGGCCGGCCCTGGGTTAGAAGAACACCCAGAACACTCAGCACAAGCTACATGCCTTTGCCTTTCCAGATTTAATACTATGACAGCAGTGATAGCTTGCAATTAATTTATTACAAATATTCAATTATTATTAAAAATAATCAAATCAAGTTGTTTGTTAAAAATGCATAATACATCATTTGAAAACAAATCGTATCCTGCTTTTTTCTACTCTGATTTGCAAGTAATTAATGTGAAATTGTATCACAGGAAATCGCAATGAAGTTGTAATTACTGAAAACAACAACAGCATCACAGAGCAAATCACAGACGTTGTAAAACAACCGGCCTTCATAGCAGGGATTGGAGGTGCCTGCTGGGTAATCCTAATGGGATTTAGCATTTGGCTTTATTGGCGCAGAAAGAAGAGAAAGGGGCTCAGTAATTATGCTGGTAAGATATCAATGCACAAATGCTTTTTACATTATTAATAAGCAATACCCCCCCACATCACATAGATACCTCATGTGTTGTTACTGTAGATTGTAAGTGCACAGGTAACTGTAGGATCTGTCACTCAAAATCCCATTGAATATGACAGGAGCTAGAAATTATCTCAAATACTAAATATGTTTAATAAAAACTAAATTAATGTTTTTTTGGGCAATTTTTGCTTTTGCATGAGCATGTTGGGCACGCAACACCATGTACATTCAAAGAATGTTTCCTGTGAAGTGAGCAGCTGCGTTCTGTCTGCAAATGGAAAATACTGAGGCTGTCATTAAATTCTCAATTAATCTCATGTTAACTATATGAAAGATGGACAGATAGATAATACACACATATATGATAGATACCGAGAATATACACGCAATATATATACAAGACAGATAAGGGATAGATGGAAACAGGATTATTACATGATAGATATAGACATATATAAATAAATAGATAGATAGATACATAGATAGATAGATACAGAGATAGATACAGAGAAAGATAGATACATAGATAGATACAGAAATAGATACAGAGAAAGATAGATACAGAGATAGATACAGAGAAAGATAGATAGATATATAGATACAGAGATAGATACAGAGATAGATATATAGATAGATAGATACAGAGATAGATAGATACAGAGAAAGATAGATATATAGATAGATAGATACAGAGAAAGATATATAGATAGATACAGAGAAAGATAGATACAGAGAAAGATAGATAGATACAGAGAAAGATAGATACAGAGAAAGATAGATAGATACAGAGAAAGATAGATAGAAACAGAGAAAGATAGATAGATACAGAGAAAGATCGATAGATACAGAGAAAGATCGATAGATAGATACAGAGAAAGATAGATAGATACAGAGAAAGATAGATAGATAGATAGATAGATACAGAGATAGATACAGAGAAAGATAGATAGATACAGAGATAGATAGATAGATAGATAGATACAGAGAAAGATAGATACGGAGAAAGATAGATAGATAGATAGATAGATACAGAGATAGATAGATAGATAGATAGATAGATACAGAGATAGATAGATACAGAGATAGATAGATAGATAGATAGATAGATACAGAGATATATAGATAGATACAGAGAAATATAGATAGATAGATAGAGATATATAGATAGATAAAGAGATATATATATATAGATAGATACAGAGAAAGATAGATAGATAGATACAGAGATATATAGATAGATACAGAGAAAGATAGATAGATACAGAGATATATAGATACAGAGATATATAGATACAGAGAAAGATAGATAGATACAGAGATAGATAGATAGATAGATACAGAGATAGATAGATAGATACAGAGATAGATAGATAGATAGATAGATAGATAGATAGATACAGAGAAAGATAGATAGATACAGAGAAAGATAGATAGATACAGAGAAAGATAGATAGATACAGAGAAAGATAGATAGATACAGAGATAGATAGATAGATAGATACAGAGAAAGATAGATAGATACAGAGATAGATACAGAGATAGATAGATACAGAGAAAGATAGATAGATACAGAGAAAGATAGATACAGAGATAGATACAGAGATAGATAGATACAGAGAAAGATAGATAGATACAGAGAAAGATAGATAGATGCATAGATAGATACATATATAGATACATAGATACAGAGCTATATAGATGATAGATCATCGCAATAGCTACAAAATGGATAGATAATTTAGATGATAGATACAGGATGGGCAGATACATGATAGATAGATGAGATATATATATATATATATGTGTATAGATGCATTATAGACAGATGCAGATAGGTTATAGATAAATGATAGAAACATACATACATAGGTACAGATATAGTACTGTATATCTACATATTATAGCTTATTTTATTATTCTCTAAACTATGAAGAGTTTATTTAATGAACTTGTAAATATTCAGAAACAGCAGGTGAATTTCAAAGTTAAAGGCAAACCAGATCTCCTGGAAAAGCTACTTTTTTTATTTCATTCACTGTTTTGAAATTCACCTGTCCTTCTCAGTAATTCCCAGTTCATGATCTCAGATCTTCTAAATTCATATTGTTCCTATCAGGGACCTCAAGCTCATGTCATGAGATTCTCCACTTGGTAAACAGGCCCGTTTGCTCCGTGTTAGCATAAGAGCAGTGTTGCAGAGATACAGTTTTCGGATCATTTCTAGAAGTGTCCCATCACACCCCGGGTGCTAATCAGCCCTGTGACACAGAGAGCCGCTCCTCTCTCTTGGATTTTGCGATGCATCACACATGTAGGCTTCTTCAGGACCACAAAGACCCGGAGATCTTTACATCGAGCAAGATCAAATAGAGGGGATTTCAAATCAAGCCGCCTGAATCTCAAAGCTCGATCGTACTCACTGTGTTGATACATTCCTTCTCTCCGGAACATAAGTCCCATGAGATCTCTGAGAGTAACCCTTCAATTGCCTGGCCCGATGCAACTCCCTGCGCGCCTCTGTAGCGGCCAGACCGTTGAGGAAACATTGGGGATCAGCAGCCTGGTGGACTGAACGTATACAGGGAGATGAGAGCCTCAGATGGCTTCTCTGATATGGTTGTATGATTTAGAAGCAGAGAATTAGCTGAGGTTGGAGAAATATTACATGTGACAACCTATTCACTGTGACTCATTGATCTAATTTTTTCAGCGTGTTTCTCTTTTGCATTCTTATCTCCTAATATATCTATAACTATACTATGTGCTTGTGACTATGTATTAAATTAAGGGCAAAAATACAATGTGTATGTCTATTTGTAACTGAAAACGTATTTGTATTTTTAACCGTCTATGAATATCTTTATAAATTACTGTACAGTTGTATAATATATATATATATATATATATACATATATATGCATTAAGCGTGCCTATATCTATTAATCCATTGATCATCTTCGTATATTGCCCATCACGCCTAAAGTAATGTCACATCATCAATTCATTATAATGCACCCCTTACGAGCCTTCCCTCCATACAACATGCTAACGTTATTGATGGTTGCTCTGGTTGAGCGCCATTGCTCTTGCACTTTGGTAAATCCTTCATTGGCTGCTGATTGGCTAGTGCTTCAAACAAAGTCATTTTTTTTAAACATGTATCATGGCATTCATCGTGGAGTGACTTCTATACTATCCTGTTCATGGTGTCCTGTATTCGGCATCGGGGTCTGTAACTCAAATTGTTTTTACTTTCTTGTTTTGCAGTTCAGTCCTTCACCTTTACCCCGGCAGGTACTGTCCATTAGTCTGTGTTTATCGACTTCACATTCATGTCATTCAATCATTGACTCTCAGAGCTAAATATAGTTTAGTCGTGTCGCCAAAATGTCTAACTTTTTTATATCGAGTTGTTTGAAATACATATTTACCAATATCTGCCATGAGCGAATCCTTATTCTGGAGCACTGTTGATTGTCGTCAAGCTGGTTTTTGACTACTGGTCCCATCGGCCTCTTCTGTTTATCCGCGGGTAGAGGCTCATGAGATCTGTAGACGAGACGCTGGTAGGCCTTAGTCCCACCAAACGCACCCATGAAGGATTTGGTCAACCCAGTCTTGCTTTTGGTAGATCTCAACCCAAATCCAGCCATAAAAAATACGAATAAACTCTACCCTACGTTTACGTGTATTCTTCACCATTCTTCACAGTTATAACATTTAATTCGACACAAATTACCGTACAAAGAATTATATTTATATCTGAGAGGTGAATGTCATCCCGCCTGGTTCCGAGATGTCCTAAGCTTAGTGTGTAGGGCAATACTCAGCTGCGATCCTTACAAAGCTTAAAAACCATTACTTCACTGATAATGTGGTAGAAACATTATTTTTTACACATCATTTACACTGCAACATAGTATATAACGAGTGAAATTGTGTCCCGGATGGGCGAAAATGTCCTTTCTTTTACATCCTCTACTTAGATTCCCCAGATACAACCATGCACCACAAAGTTGCACTTGGCACAAAGAAGGGGAGCTGGCACAAATCAGGTATTCCCGTTTGATATAATCACGAAATTTAGAGAAAAACAAATCAAACATTTTTGTTTCACAGTAGTTTTCATAGACCTTATGTCCATAGATGACTACTCCTATGCCATATATAGATTTTTTCGGGAATTTATTGATCCGTCTAGAAGAGGCTTTAACGTATGTTGATGATGTACGTTCTTTAACAGGTGAAATAGCTGTTCGGTAGAATGGTATTCTCTGCTGCTGGATTGACAGGATATTAATTATATCCCACTTAGTCTGTGTATTTATTGTGTATACCATTGCTTCAGATTGGGTGGTGTACCATTGCAGTAGTTTACTGCATATGTCACATATTGTAGACGTTTGTGCTGTGTAAAAGGAGTTCCCGCTTGGGTAGTGGAAGGAAGAGTAATGGTTTGATAAGTCCATGGAGACTGTTGCCTTTCAGTATGTCTGGACCATGCAGATTCCTATAATGTGTGACCTCTGCTCCGTGACCTTTGTTCTCTTGATGGTTTTGATAAAACAAAAGGTGCAAATTAGGGCAATCTGAGAGACAGTGCATGTAAGGTCAAGTCCCCTAGCACTCTTAAATTCAGTGTGGAGGCAGTAAAATAAATAAAGTTATACACAAACACACTGTATATTGATTCCATTTTTAATATAGGTTTCATAAAAATTATTATTTAAATTAATTTTATAAATATTTTTACTAGACTGCAGCACATTAGTGTATATATATATAGTCCGTATTTTCTTGCACTCGAAAATCAGTATACTTGCCCGGTGCAGCGCCTGGCTTCAATAGTCATCCAAACACACAGTAGTGTAGGCGACACTCTCGGTTTTCACAAAAGTATTTATTCATGTAATGTACAACGTTTCAGTCCGCTAACTGCAGACTTTCATCAATGGAACCCCGTACTCATGGATATAATCTGTATTGGTTTCAGTGCAAGTCTAGCTGCCTGTCATATATCCATCAGAAAGTAGAAACAACACAAAGTCTTCAATAGAAAAATATTTTTTTCCCATAAAAAAGATCGACGTTTCAGTCCACACTGGGACTTTTCTCATCTTCATAAAAGTCCCAGTGGGTACTGTAACGTCGATCTTTTATATGGAGTAATATATTTTTCTTTTGAAGACTTCACGATGCGTCTACTTTCTGATGGATATATATACAGTCAGGTCCAGAAATATTAGGACATCGACCCAATTCTAACATCTTTGGCTCTATACACCACCGCAATGGAGTTGGAATGAAACAAACACAATGTGCTTTAACTGCAGACTGTCAGATTTAATTTGAGGGTATGTACATCCAACTCAGGTGAACGGTGTAGGAAAGGAACTGCTCATGATCCTAAGCATACCACCTCATCAGTGAAGCATGGTGGCGGTAGTGTCATGGCGTGGGCATGTATGGCTGCCAATGGAACTGGTTCTCTTGTATTTATTGATGATGTGACTTCTGACAAAAGCAGCAGGATGAATTCTGAAGTGTTTCGGGCAATATTATCTGCTCACATTCAGCCAAATGCTGCAGAACTCATTGGACGGCGCTTCACAGTGCAGATGGACAATGACCCAAAGCATACTGCAAAAGCAACCAAAGAGTATTTGAAGGGACAGAAGTGGGATGTTATGCAATGGCCAAGTCAAACACCTGACCTGAATCCCATTGAGCATGCATTTCACTTGCTGAAGACAAAACTGTAGGAAAAATGCCCCAAGAACAAGCAGGAACTGAAGACAGTTGTAGTAGAGGCCTGGCAGAGCATCACCAGGGATGAAACCCAGCGTCTGGTGATGTCTATGCGTTCCAGACTTCAGGCTGTGACTGACTGCAAAGGATTTGCAACCAAGTATTAAGAAGGGAAAGTTTGATTTATGATTATTATTCTGTCCCATTACTTTTGGTCCCTTAACAAGTGGGAGGCACATCTGCAAACTGCTGTAAGTCCTACACCGTTCACCTGAGTTGGATGTACATACCCTCAAATTAAGGCTGGCAGTCTGCAGTTAAAGCACATTGTGTTTGTTTCATTCCAACTCCATTGTGGTGGTGTATAGAGCCAAAGATGTTAGAATTGTGTCGATGTCACAATATTTCTGGACCTGACTGTATATATAATCATCATTTACATAGCACCAACAGTTTCCACAACTCTTTACCAATAACCAAAGGAACAAAACACAAATAAACAAACATTGGATGAAATCAAGAAGTGCGGAGGGCCGTGCTCTCTCTCTCTATATATCTATATATTGCCTCAATGGACTTTTTTCTATTTTGAAGGTCCCAATCTCCAAATATGGTGTATTAAAAATGTAAAGTGAATTTTTGGGGGAATTATTTTATCATTTGTGACAATTAAATATCCCAAATGCAAACGTGCGAGCTTAAGACATATACAGTATGTATCTATGGCTCAGGGGATCACAATATTTAACATACTCCAGGCTATGTTGGTACCAGACTTGGAGTATTTATTATATCTGCCACTGGCCATTTTATTAAGTGCAGTGAAGGAGCAACTTCTAATGTCTTCATAGAAAAACATCATCCTGATATCGGGGCAGACGGAGAAGACATAATATACCCCTTTAATTCTAAATACTGTAACACAATGCAGGATATGTGATGCTTTTTTGTAAGCAATATAATAGGGCGGTTTGGTTGAGTCTGTTGATGGGCAGCCGTAGGTTTGTCGATGCTTTTGGGAATTAATCCGAATGGTATTCTTCATATAACTAGGAGTTGTCCACACGATGGAGTCTGCATACCTGGCCTGTAATTCTGCAGCTTCTTAATAGGAGGCAGTACGGTCAACGGAGGCTGGATATCTGAATTCCAATGAATTCCAGCCATTCATCT
Source organism: Leptobrachium leishanense (assembly GCA_009667805.1). NCBI lineage: Eukaryota > Metazoa > Chordata > Amphibia > Anura > Megophryidae > Leptobrachium > Leptobrachium leishanense. The sequence goes on from CM019064.1 coordinate 50,517,528, forward strand.
GTATATTGATTAAATACTGACTGCTTGGAATTAGAATGTTTAGCTCCACCAGCTAATTCAGCCAGCAATTGTAAAAGTTAAATTATTCCATTTTTAATCTCCTTTATAGGTTTATTGCAGGAATGCTTTGCATTTTAATTCAGTGAACGTATCAGCATTCCATTTAGATTAAGAGTATTGCTGACACGATAGTATCAGTGGAAAGCAGTGCTGGGTTTGTTCATTGCATTCCTTGGACTCCGAATGCCCCTTCTTCCTTTGTTTAGAAAGTGCTGTTGCTGCACCTGCATGGAAGCCCCATTTACCAGTCGATGTATCTATGTATCTGTCTTGTCTCCTATGCTCCAGCAGCCCATTTGTTGTCTGCATTTCTCACTGAATGTTTTGTTAGTAGCAATTTCAAATTACTATTAATGTGAACATGTAAACACCATTTTATAACAAAGATTTTAATAACAGTTTTAGAAATATTTATCTTTAATTTAGCTCCACTGCACTCCCATCCCTCCCTCTATCCTTCTCAATCCTTCACTCACATTTTGCGTATGTCTTTCTATTCATTTTATCCCTTCTCCCTGCATTTCACTCTCTAATGTTTTTCTCACACTATCTCTTCCTCCCTAGTGCTGCCTGTTTTGTTCCTTTTTGTATTTGCTTATAGTATCTCACTGTCTTTCTTTCTTTTCTTTCTCTCATTTCTTTTTCTTTCTTTCTTGCTTTTTCTTTCTTTTCTTTTTTTATTTACTTTTCTTTCTCTTTTATCTTTCTTTCTCTCTTCTTTTTCTTTCTTTTCTTTTCTTTCGCTTTTATTTTTCTCTCTTTTATCTTTCTTTCTTTCACTCTTCTTTATTTTTCTTTCTTTCACTCTTCTTTCTTTTTCTTTCTTTCTCTCTTTTTTTTCTTTCTTTCTTTTCTTTCGCTTTTCTTTTTCTTTTATCTTCCTTCCTTCCTTCCTTCCTTCCTTCCTTCCTTCCTTCCTTCCTTCCTTCCTTCCTTCCTTCCTTCCTTCCTTCCTTCCTTCCTTCCTTCCTTCCTTCCTTCCTTCCTTCCTTCCTTCCTTCCTTCCTTCCTTCCTTCCTTCCCATATCGTTTGGACTTGTTTTGAAGCATAGCCATTCAGCAATCGTATATGCTATTACTTGTTACTGCACTCGTTAGGTAATGTGTCATGAATAATAAGCATTGTATATTCACATGTTACATGCCACCTATTGATAGCTGCAGAAACTGTATCCATGAAATAACAAGTGGTTGGCAAATTGAGCACATTGACTAATCAACTAATCCAATGCTGCTTATTGAAAGTGTTCCAATTAGACATCTTGTTTTCTATTTTGTTTTTAACTTACAGTCACATTCCAGAGAGGAGATGGGGGGCTAATGAGCAATGGAAGGTAAGATGGTAAATTCCAATGTACCCAGCTATAGATTTTGCTTTTTTTTTTAGCTTAAACAATAAAGCTCTAGGCTAACAAGTGAAGATGGCCTGGCTTCATCGACTAACAAACGCTGACATTGTGGCCTTTAAGGATCTAATGGGAGAATGCTTCAAGGCAATCAAATCGACTTTTTTTTCTCGCATCTCCATGACAGTCACGAAAAAAGGATAAATAAACATAAACATCACTGTCGTATGTGTTCATTTGTTTGGGGAATGTTTATTACATTAATTAGATAATAGCAAATGAAGTTGCTTTTGTTTAAAACTGCATATTGGTTCATTCTAAATTGCCGTGAGTGAGCAATTACACATAATCGATCACAAAATAAATGATTCATGGATGATAAATTGGGTGCAGATTGATAGAACTGGATTCCGCTACTTTGGTTACTCAATTGAAACTGATAAAACTTGATAACACAGTCATATATCCTCATTTACATTCTCCTTGCCAATATGGAGATTGCAATTAGACCTTGGTTATAACTCGCAATCTCTTATTTAATCAATATTTTAGCAAAAGAAGATTAGGCCTAATGAGAAGTAGTGGATGTTGCAAGGCGACCGTCTGTATTTTATTGCTGTTGCCGTGGAAACGCATGTTTCTCTTAGGGATTGTAATAGTAGGGGTTTATTGGGAAATTGCAATGATTATTAATGCTTCTTTTGATTTAAAGAAGTGTACTCTGCACAAAAAAAGGATGTTTTGCAATTACTGTACCCATCGTGAATATGAAAAGAGCGAGAATCATCCTATTGAAATGTTATTTGAATTTAAGTGGACAACGAGACGATACAATTTGATAAATTGTGAAAATGGAGAGCATCATCAATTTATTTCGCAGAAAGGGCTGGATTTACATCTCAGGAGGCTTTAGGCAGAAAATTATAGAGCTCCCCTCCCCCCCCCACTGCTGAAAACAGATGATAACTGAGGGGAAATACTTTTAATTTGGGGAGGCATACAACAATTAATATTACATATTTGTAAAACTATCAGGGCTATTCAGAAAGAGGTGAAAACCTTGAGAATGGCTGGAGAATTGAAAATTCTAGGTTAAAATAGTCAAGCCAGAAAAATTCTGCCAATTATCTCACTTTCCAAATTGGCTATTTTGACCTAGAATTTTCCATTCTCCAGCCATTCTCCTACTTTTCACCTCTCTCTGAATAACCCCGAAAGTATCCTGATGCCCAGAGGGCAGCCTGGCAACTGTCCATTCACTTTCACTTAAATTTGTGACTAAGCACTGATGATAATGTTACAGAGGAGCAAAGAATCCTTGACATACCATGAAGACCCAGAGGCTTAGAACAATTAAAATATAAAGAACATTAAAAAATCGGTACGGCTTTCAAGGTTATATGTCAGAATTACTACTAATGGAAGCTCCCAAATACTATTTTCACCTGCTTTGGCCATCAAAAATGCTGCCCAGTTAATTTTTTTTAATTAATTATTATTATTACTATTTTTACTACTTTCCTAACCTTTGGCTTACTCGCCCACTATATTACCTCGCACGTTCATTTTAATTAACACAGACCCCCCATCAAATGTCCCATTTGTGATAATGAACTAACCCTTGGTCAAGATCTTTCTTCTGATACACTATATTGCCAAAAGTATTCGCTCACCCATCCATATGCGAGTCAAGGCAGGTGAGCGAATACTTTTGGCAACATAGTGTATGTAAGTGACTAAAAGTCTGCTTGTACCGTCCTATTTTTTGGAATAATGGTGTAAGGCAATGGATCCCTACCCTGGTCCTTGGGTCTCCGTAACAGGCCAGGTTTGCCATATATCTGAAGCACAGTACAGTTGATATGACTGGCTGCTTAGTGATTGTAGGATTCAGCCAGCATTTCCATGAGGTTGTCACAGCTCATGCTCAGCGCCACATGATAATCATAAAAAGAGCTGTGTTCGAACTGGTACAGCAGCGTTGTGATCCTGACAGCCCCATTCGTGTCACTACCTTCCAGACTAGGTCCAGACCAGGTTTTGGAGTAGTCTGATACTCCATCCCAGATCTCAGTATATCCACTCCTGGACTTCCCTACCTCAGCATGTACAAACAGGTGTGTGCAAGCAAGCACTGACTGATTCCTTGCAAATGGCAGCTCCACCCTTCAGCTTTCAGAGAAGTCTTCTTTATATTGCTGCTGCTCCTTATCCTAAAGTCCATTATTTCCTTTCATCCCCAGCCTGTTCCCTCAGCCTGCTCCTCAGTGTCCAGATCTCCAAGTTCCTCTTGCCATCCAAGCTCCTTGTGTCTCCCATGCCTCCTGTTCCTGCCAGCCTCCATGTCTCCTGTTCCTGCCGGTATCCAACCAGCCCCTTTCCTGTTCTGTCCCTGATTCTCGTCAAGTTCTCATCTCCTTATCCTGCAGTGTCCAGTATTCCATCCACTTGTATAATTGCTTAATAAACCCTCACACATGTCCCTTAATACACCTATCCCTTCTGTTTGGTGCATCTCTGCATATTGGGCTCATACCTGCAAACCGGTACCAACCAGGTACCAATCCCTGACAGCGGTAGTTCTGAAATATGGCCTCTTAGGGGTACTTGGGGACCAGGAATGGGAATCACTGGTGTAGGAGACATAGATCAGTCATTAGTGGAGAGACTGGAGTGTGATGGCATTCACTTATTTTAATTAAGCTACGTTTCTGGTAAATTAATGTACATTTGAGATGAATTAATGGTTGGATTTGACTGATGTCTGGGCAGAGTCAGCTGTATTAGTAAACGTGAGTGACTAGTGTCTGAGCAGAGCCAATGGTACTAAAATAATAGTAGTGATCGTATTAATAGGTAGGAGTGATTGTGCCTGCGCGGGATAGGGTGTCTGCTGTCTAAGCATAGTATCTGGTACTAGTATCAGCTAGTCGCTGGTGTCTGGTTGGTGTCTCCCGTGATAATAAATAAGGTTTGACTTGATTTATAATCCAAATCTCTTTTTATGTCAAATGAATTGACTGATGTCAGTGTGGAGTTGGCTGTATTAATAATCAGAATGACTGATACCTGATCCCAGTCCTCCTGTATTAGTAATCGGGAGTGACTGATGTTGGTCGGTGTGTTTTATTAATAAAAGGGAGTGACCATCGTCTGATTGATGTCAGTTGTTTTAATAAAGGAGGTTGACTGATGTCTGATCAGAGCCTACTTTTTATTAAATGGAGTGAGCAGTGTTTCTGACAAATACTTATAAAAGACATAAATCAGAAATCAGCTATATATATACTGTGTGTGTACATATATATATATGTATACACGAACACACACACTGCATGGCTAAAGTCCCTAACTGGATTTAACTAAGCATATAGGTGTGAGCCTTCTTTAGGTAATTACTGCAGTGATTAATATGTTTCAGTGGCGAATAAGGAGGTCATGTGGCTCCCTAAATCTACTGAATCAGCAGTTCTCAGTTATTGTTCTAAGGTACATACACTGCCTGGCCAAAAAAATGTCACCTCCTCCCTTACCAGCCTGTTATGATCTGGTGTTGCTTTAGTTGGTCAGGTCTAGGTTCAGCAAACATTTTGTGCCCAAAACATTAGGTCCTGTGACTACTGAATATACTGAATGAGCAGGTTTTTTCATCACTGGGTTTCTTCTTCCCTGATTGCTCCAGAGTCCCATGGAGCTGCTATTCTTGTTGCTGAAACCTATTCAGCACCCTAGATAGCAGCTCCATGGGGCTCCAGGGCCCCACGGGGCTGCTGCCCTTGGGACTGAATAGGTTTCAGCACCATGGATAGCAGCTCCGCGGGGCTCCAGAGACCCAAAAAGCTCCTGTTCTTGGTACTGAATAGGTTTAAGCACCATAGACAGTCCCTGCCGAATGCAGCCAGATTGACAGAAAGAAAAAAAAAACACTTCGTTCAGCAAAGAGAAAAAGCCTTGTTTTAAAATAATTGAGGAATCCAAAAATTTCACCAAAAAATGCCTAAAAAACCCTGGAAAATAAATAAAGAGACTTTTTGCTGCAAGTGAAAAGAATAAACAGTTGAATAAATATTTAATAATAACGGGAATATTTTTTACATTGAAACCTATGGGATTCGCCTGTTTAAAGCTGCCGAACGAAGCACTGAAAATCAGGGCATTTCACAGACATTTCAGTGCTCTTTGGTGTTCTCCAAATAGATTAAGCTTAGTTGTCTATAGGGAATTTCACTGCTGCCAAATCGCACCGAACAGCACCATGGCGCTGTCCATGGCCTGTGCTGCTGGATAAAACAGATTCAGCACCACAGCCAATAAACAGGGGCACGGTGCCGAGTCTAAGTGAAACCATATAACGAATTGATCTGTAAAAGCAAAATCAATTCATTTTATACCACATCGTTTTGGACTTAACCGATTCGGAGTTCGGAAGCACTTCTGAAATACGAATCGGGAAAATTTCGTCCGAATCTTGATTCGAAACGAACCGCACATCTCTACCATTGGCTTTAACAAGTGTCTGATCAACATCCTTTGTTTTAATATATGTCAAGCTGCTGATGTGTTATTGTCCCGTGCTATGCTTAATGTAAGGCTAATGTCAGACGAATGCAGTCTGAGCGCACTCTGCGTGCGTGCATAACGGATGGACGTACTGACAGAGGATACTGTAGACACCACACGGTCCGTTTCTTTAACGAATGTAGAAAAAAAAGGGAAATATGGGAAACAAAAATAAAATTAAATGTCAGGTACAGTCAGCCAGACCACAAAAACCTCTGAGTGTCAACGTGATGGACATCGCAAATGCACTGCATCTGATGTCGCGTCATCACGCACACAGGCCGCTATGCAGACGTGGCGCACTCTGGGCGTCCGTCGTGGAGCTTTTATTTCGAGGCCTAAATGGCGTCCGTTGCCACCTGCGTGGCGCATTCACACTTCGGTGCGCATGTACTTCGTGTGTTGGTGTCTATTGATCACAAATCAATGCTGCGACAGATGTTAAACTGTGCGGCGACACGGACGTGATGACTGGGTTCGTCTGACGCTAACCTTTGAGACTGATATCTGAGCACAATTGTCTGTGTTTGTGAATTAAATCAGTAATCCCAAACTCTTCCATTAATGAATAAGTGAATGATGTCTGATCAAAACTGAACTGAATGATGTCTGATTCAGAACTGAATTGTGGGTGACTAGTGCCTTATCAGCATTTTTTTTATTAATAAACTGACCATTGTCCAGTCAAAGTTCCCTGTATTAATCAATACTAATGATTGATACCTGATCGCAAATGGCCGTATTTATAGCCCAGCTTGCTTGGAATATCAGGATTATTGTGCCGAGCTGTGTTGAGTTGTGCTGATACAGAGATTTCCCCTTTATTTATGACACTGGCGATCTAATAGAAGCTTCTCCACGAGTGGACCCACCACCCATGCGCTATTAAGTGACTTGCTGTAGGTTAATACATTCGAATGGAGGATCTGAAGAAGATAAAATACGGTTTATTGTTATTTTATACTGACCCTCTTGTCTTAAAATACAAAACATTGAGAAGAAAAATCAGCCTGCAGGTGACAGGCATATATCTGGGATGTGAAAGGTGAAGAAAAAGGAGCTTAAAGTCCTGGAAATGACTGTATCCGAGCAGTCATTGTGAGTGATTGTCCCCTGGAGGTGGTCATTTATCACATAGCCCTATGTAAGGTTTCTTTCCTTGGCTGATAGCTTACTCCTTTATTTTACAGGCAATATATATCATTCAGATTCATGAGAGGCGCAGACGATGATTGGTTCAAACTGATTTGCATATACTTGTTGTATCGGAGCATTTATAAAGATGCAGACCTGGTGATTAACAATAACTCTTTTTCTTTATGATTTCCGCAGCAGACCTGGACTTTTAAATGCCAGCGACCCCACTTATCCTTGGCTTGCAGATTCGTGGCCGGCTTCTAGTATGCCAGTAAATAACAGCAACAATGGACCAAATGATCTTGTGAATTTCGGCTGTGGAGGTTAGTGCATTCATTAAAAAAAAGGAAAATATTATTAGTTAACGGAGTTTATTGGGTTGTATTAATTATAGTATAGGGACGCGCTCATGGGCTAAAGATTAAAATCTCTCCTTTGTTAAAGATACTTTAAGAAATAATCGACCCTTGGCCAAGTGAGCCTTGAGTAATATTCAAATGGGGCCGAAACATGTTTTTTTTTTAAATGTATATTTAATAAAGGAGAAATGTTATCTTTTGGCCATGAATCTGTCCCTATACTATAGACTTATATTGTACTGGACAGCTGCTCTGAGGCTTTAATCATGAAAACGCTGAGACACGTTATAGGGCTTGGCTGGTATTTTGGCTATATACATATACTGTATATATATTTATATATATATATATACAGTACACCAAAGATGGCAGCACTCTGGGTCTTATGATGAAAAAAACAAAAACTTTATTGATTAAAAGCCCGACGTTTCGGTTCCTAAGAACCTTTATCAAGGAATAAGAACATCACGATAAAGCTGGGTATAAATAACAAAAAATTAATTGAACTCACCCCGCAGAAGGTGTACTCGCTGCGTCCGAGGCCACGCCATGAGACAGGCAATCGGCGTGCCTGCATTGGGCGTTTAGCGTGTGACGTATTCGATAGGTACGTCATGACTTGCGACGGCTGTATGTGCTGCCATGGCAACCCATGTATCAGGTTGTCTGGTAATCTGAAAAGGCAAGCCGTGTATAGAAAATGTAGAATTAATGGGTAAAGATAGGAGGCATATAAAATGCAGGGAACGATTTAAATGAGCCATGTTTAAGGAATAGGATCTGAACCCAGCAAACTAAATCTGCAGTGGTTACTAAAAGAAACAAGAGTGTGGTGTGTAATAAAAGATGAATAGAAGGAGCTGACCCGTGAAGAGCAGGTATGACTATGTGGAAGTGAACATATATGTATGGAAGTGTGAAAACAAAAAATAGTGAACACAAGTGACAATAAAATAACAGAAAAAAACAGTGAATAAGCAATGGTGCAAACGGTGTGCTGATGAATGAAAAAATAATTAAAAATGAACGTGATATCTGTGTGTGAATGTGAAGGTGTGATAAAAGAAAGATAGAGAAAAGAAAAAAAGGAGGGAAAAAAGGAGGGAAAAAAGGAGGGAAAAAAGGGGAAGACCTAATTGAGTATAAAAAGGAAAAAGAAATGGAAAGAAGCAGATGAGGTGAATGAAAATACTAATGATGAGGAGTTTCATGGTGCTAAGAAATACAAAGATGTGGAAAGGGAGAAAGTGATGAAAGTGACAAGTAAGGCAGGTGACAAACCTGCAAAGAGGGTAGGAGTGCAAGATATAAGTGAAAATGGACTGGTGAGCGGAAAAAGAAAAAAAGGGAAATAAAGGAAAAGAACCATATATTATATATATGGTCCTTGATAAAGGCTCAGCTTGAGCTGAAACGTCAGACCCATGTTTTTTAATAGTTGGACTTAATAAAGTTTTGTTATTTTATATTCACAAGACCCTGAGTGCATCTCCTTTTGTTTATATATATATTATTCATCGAGATTGCTGCTCCGGGCACCCTTTGAATTGATTGGAGAGTGCTGGACCCAGTATTATGTATATACTGTATGTGTATAGTGGCTTTGACCAATTGCATAACCTTATCTCCGCTAGAAAGCCACAGTGTGGCATAGCATTGATTTTAGGGTTCTGTGTAATAACAGATCCAGGATGCATAAAAGTGAGATAGAGGTCATTTGCATATCCTACCCAGAGCTCCTTGCTTCATATGGGGAATGTGGCACAGGAACTCTGGGATCCAATTCTTTGAATTGCTATGATGTGCAGGTGGCTTCTGCAATAATAAACACACTATATATATATATATATATATATATATATATATATATATATATATACTGATATACTGATATACTGTATATGATTTTGACACGTATCTATTATGTATTAATTCAGATAGGATTAATATCATGATTTACATAAATATGTGATATATATTATATATAGGACATTTTATAATATATATAATCTTTGCTTTTGGCTTTGTAGAATGCTCTTTCCATTATTTGGTTTTATTACATGTTCATAGAGCATTTATAATTTCTACAAAACTAATGGCCCTGTTCTGATCAAGTTGCTATGATTAACATGGCAGTAAGTATAATGGCCCCCACTCTTTAATTATAACGGCTCCCATCTTATCCCAGCCGAGTGGCAACCTTTTCTTTGCTGCTTGACTGTTGCCTGTGCTGCCTATGAATTAATGCCTCCAGTATTTTGTATCGGAAGCACTATTGCTCAGGCTAGCAGGGAATAGCGAGCAATTCCAAGGTCAGTTTTTATTCTGACCTTGAGCCAATATTTAAGAAAAAATAAAAATTTTCACAATATGTTCTTTTGCTTTTGTAAAAATCACTTAGCGCCAAAAAATAAAAAGAACAAAACTTTTTCTGCCCATCTCGCATCCTACGGTGCACAGGATGTGTGATCTGCTACTTCCTCTCAAGGCAAGGAGAGGGACTCTGGGAATAAATAGTTCCCAGTGTCCTTCGACTGGCAATACAAGGTCACATCGATACAAATTTACAGAGGTCACGCCTATGTACTCCAGGAGATGCTATTGGGGTGGGGAATGTGCTGGCTCTACCATTAGCTCTTAGTGGTTCACCAATTACATTGTTTCGAGGAGCTAATATAGTGGCTCACGCGTAATAGAGCCTGTATTAGGGAGCCGCCAAAGTATAATGGCTTGTGCCAAATTTTTCCATTACAGATTCCCCATTACCAGCTGAGCCAGCATTGCGTTCTACACGTGCTAAAGAAAGTGACATGGATTGCAAGAAATAATTTGATTTGCAGTAACAACTGCTACAGCAGTTGTTTTCAGTTCCATGCACATTAGCTTGCAGCCTGAAAGATTCACTCCTTTGCCATCTTCAATGTGCAATTTTAACTCGCCTTGATACATTGAGCTTTCCATAAGAAAGGTTCTGGGATCAAATCCCTTAAAATGATTGAAGATTTTTCTCTGTAGCCCAGGAGGATGTAGCATTTCTGTTGCACTCACTGAGTGATTTCTTATTGTTTTATGTGGAAAGGAGGGGGGAGGGTCCTTCTTGAAGATTTGTACTTTTATTTTCTCGTTATTCGTCACTAGACCAGACAACTTGACATCAAATGAAATATGGGAAAGGTTCCTCTGTCTTGCAGTGTTCTAACCTTCCCTTTACGATAGCAAAGGTATTGCAGAAAAAAAATAATAAATAAATAACAAAGTAGAGAAAAAATAGAAAGGAAGGTTTAGGGCAGTGAGATGTGAAGGACATGTGGTATGCGTGTCGCCAAGGCTGATAGCTAAGCGTCCATTGTACATCATCTTCCCTTCATTGGCTCACAAACTCTGTCTCAGCGAAATGCAAACGCACTGACTGACACATTTATTTTCCATCTAAAACCTTGATAGTTCACTGATTTGTTTCATTCTCCTATATTTAACGCAGATGTGCTGGCAGCGGTACCCGGCCAAGGAGACAAAACTGCTACAATGCTGTCTGATGGGGCTATTTACAGCAGTATTGATTTTACCACCAAATCAAGCTACAACTGCCCAGGACAAATTGCACAGACCACACCATATGCGACTACCCAGATACTCCATTCCAACAGCATTCACGAGCTGGCCGTTGACGTACCCGACCAACAGTGGAAGCCTGTACAGCAAAAATCCGATCTCACAGGATTAGGTTATTGTCTAACCGACCAAGGCAAAGGAAATAATGGTAAGTGCAGACAATTAAACGTTGACTCTGAATGCATGATATTGTCCTTCAATTAAGTAAACCATCGGGAAAAATGTGATGTTATTGCTTGGTCCTTACCAGAAGAATCAATGCATGTAAAGCCACCCTTTACCCCTTTTAATAAACGCACCTGTGCTTTTATAATTATATATTTTTTTACCCACCAACCCAAACGAGACATATCTACCATAACGTGGTCGTCTTAAAGTTGATCCCACCAAAGCACCTGCTTTGACTGCAAATTGCATGTGGCGCATGAGCTTCTGCTGTTTACTAATCACATTGCCACTGTGACCTCTGCCCTTTAACCCTTAGCCTTACTTTACATTCCTGACTATCGAATGGCTGAGGGAATATCAAATAGAATACCCCACAACCAGTCACAGGATTTCAGCACCACCAGCTCACACAACAGCTCAGAGAGAAGCGGCAGCCTCTCAGGTTGGTTTAATATGTATGACAGGATCCATGTGTGTCTGTATCGTGCTTAGTTTATGGTAGTGACGATTAGACTTAGAAATAAACGCTGGCCAGGTAATATGAAGAGTTGTCCATAAGATTTCTGTTGTCCAAAGGTATCTATCCATGTTCGAATGCTTATGTTGTCCTCCTAAGGGGTGTTTGCTTTGCCCAATGGATTCCATATTCTATTTTCTACGAAATAAAGACAAAAAAAAATGTGGTCAATGTTACCATATTGTTGCTTTCCTTAACTGAAGGTCCAAAAAGTTAATCAAGTTGTTTTGAAAACATAAGTTTAAAGTAAAATAAGTTGAGATACAATAATTGCTATAGATGCTCACAGAGGGAGTGAATAATCTTGCTTGTCCGCTTTTTAGGTCACCATCTACGCTTTTTGGATGTCTCCTATCTGATTTATGAAAAAGTGAATAAAAATGGGTGGCTTGAGATCAATTAAAGCTTCAGATTAATAAATATATATTTATTTATATATTCAATATATTTAATAATATTCAATATATTTATACAATATATTCAAAAGTTAGTCCAGCCACTACAATTTTAAATTAATGCCCTGGTGCAAAATAAAATAAAAAATTTGAGATACATATGTATACTAAGGCTGGTCAGATGCACTCTAGGACTTGAATAAAAATGAAAAAAAAAACAAAAAACACCATCGGTATAATATAAACTATTAAAATGTGCGTGTTGTTTCAGCTCTGAAAGAAAAAATAAGCCTGTTTTAGAAGTAAAAGATCAGTTACATATGTTAATAATTTATAATAAGCTTTTTTTTATCTTTCTATGTGTCTATTCAGCCTTAGTATATATATATATATATATTTTTTTACAATATATAGTACGTGCTCCAAAAGTTCATATATTATCACGCAATTAAATAACCAAATATATCATATTAAACATGCTGTGTAAAAATAGTTCTGAATATTAAAAGCATCTATATCCTTATAAAATGTGAATATATAGATGGATACTAAAGATCCTTGTTGAACCAATTCCACAAAAATATAAGCAAGCAATAAAAAAATATATATTATGAGCCATTAATCTAGCGATCCGGTTTAATGTGATGGCCGTAGAGTGAAGCTTTTTAACCCACTGATAATAAATACTATTCGTATGCCATGTTTCTGTGGATTATATCACTGGAATGAATAAAGACAAAGTCAGTTGTGTTTTGAGAGATACTAATAATATGTTGCTGCTTTGTAAACTGCGTCAGTCCACTCATGACTAACATGCATGCTCACTTTTACACAAAATGTGTCAACAACAAAAAAAAGTTTCATATATAATCAGAATATTTGCATATTTTTTTATAGGTGGGAAAGGGGGCAAAAAGAAGAAGAATAAAAACAGCACAAAGGTCCAAAAAAATAATGGATCAAACTGGGCAAATGTTCCACTCCCACCTCCGCCTATTCAGCCACTGCCAGGCACAGAAATAGAGCATTATGGACTTGACCACCAAGAAGTAGGGTAAGGAATACAATCCTGCTAATCATGTCGATACATTGGTAATGAGAAAGTCAGTATCATCACTTCTGTAATAAGTATACAACACTGAAACCTCATTTGTAATCTGTTCTTTTGTTGTAACATTTTCTTCCTGTAATGGTGCAGCACACGTAGTCAACAGTGTCCTTCCTATAAAATCTAGAACACTCACTACTTTTCAGAAGGGAATGTCTAGTCACGTGTCACACAGTCCTGAGTGGCAAAACTGCAACACCCTAGACAAAACCCAACACCCTAGACAAAATCCAACATAGACCTGGCACACCAACTGAAATCCAAAGAAACACATTCTTCAGATCAAGAGCAAAATTTTGGCTCTTGAGCAGAGCCATTTTCACGCTTGAAAGAGACTCCAATTGAGAGCTGAAACATTGCATTTCATCCAAATAAAGTTCACCTATGGATTCCATTAAGTTTTCCATGTCCATCTCATTTTCTTTTCACCATAGGAGTCTTGTAATTTTGTTCCATAGGTACTTAGACTAAAACCTCATTGTCAGACCATCTAGGGAAATGTCTCTTCTTCTCTCCGAGGTTACGATTTTCAACTCTACCCTCTCCTAAACTGGGTTCATATCTTGTTTTGTAACAGTCCTACATATATATACAGTCATGTCCAAAATTGTTGGCACCCCAGACATTTTTCCAGAAAATCAAGTATTTCTCACAGAAAAGTAATGCAGTAACACATGTTTTGCTATACATATGTTTATTCCCTTTGTGTGTATTGGAACAAAACAAAAAAGGGAGGAAAAAAAGCAAATTGGACATAATGTCACACAAACTCCAAAAATGGTCTGGACAAAATTATTGGCACCCTTAACTTAATATTTGGTTGCACACCCTTTGGAAAAAATAACTGAAATCAGTCGCTTCCTATAACCATCAATAAGCTTCTTACACCTCTCACCCGGAATTTTGGATCACTCTTTCTTTGCAAACTCTACCTCTGCAGCCAAGTACCAATGCGGTTGGACGCGCTGAGCGCGTCCACCGCATTGAAGTGGTTAAATTATTCAACCTTGTCCATCTTCCCGTTCTTGACTGTAAATATTTTATAAGAAAAGCTGGAAGCGCCTGCACAAAGCCCAAATACCGTACAATAAGAAAGTCTTGTATACATGACCAACTGGTGGGTGTTGAATGGGTCGTTGAGTAACCAGCTCCTAGGTAAATCATGCAAAATAGTAAAGGTTGAAACCCTTCACTATCCACTGTATCAAGGGACGTTTATTTGAAACAAATGCAATGTTTAGGCTGCAAGTACAGCCTTTCAAAAGCTTTCAAGGCTTGATAAAGGCAGCGCTTACATCCTAAAACATTGAGCGCCATATTACATAGTTGGTGCTAACTTAACCAGAGCTGTTGTAAACTTACCAGAGCCATTATAGCCTATGAAGGTTTTAAGTTTACAACAGCTCTGGTTAAGTTAGCACCAACATTGTAATACTGCCCTGAGTTTTTTCCCTAAATATAAGTGCACTGACACATTGAATTAGTGTTTCTTTCCCCTTTTTTCATTCTACTTGTAAATGTTTTATAAACTGGACCAGTGCAGAACATTCATAACCACATAGGGGTATTTGAATTACCAAGCTTTAAAACATTAAGGGCCCTATTACATTATTTACGCTGCGCATTTGTGTGTGTGCAAATGCGCATTTGCGCGACTGCAAAACCATTTGCGCAGAACGTCGTATTACGACGTTCGCGCAAATGATGTGCGTTAACGTCCAACGCGAGTGACCCTGCGTGAACCCAGCGCGAGCGCAAGTGCGTGCGCGCATCCTATACTTAACATTATGAGCGCGAATGCGTTAAGCGGATGGTATTACAATCGATGCGCAACTTCCTACGAACGACGTTTGCGCATAATTTTAACTTTTTTGAAAACCTGGTGTTAACTGCAAATCTGAACGTTCTGGCCGGAACAAAATACAAGCACAGTACAGTTACACATTCTACACATACCCAGACATTAAAATTTAATAATTTGTCAAAATATTTTTTTGCTGCAGCACAGATACGCAGATTGACTTTGACAGGCGCAACAACCGAAACCTAGAAAATGGTGGTTCTTAATTCTGATTGGCTGAATCCCGTGAATAAACAGTCTTCCCACTGATTCCTGCACGCAACGTTCATTTGTGCCCGGCTTTGCACGTCAGATTTGCGCACGGGAAAACTTAAAGGCTGAAAAAATGCGCTCGGATCGTAATACCGCATTAATTTTCACGCGATAACGCATTTTGCGGTGCGCAAAAAAATTGCGCTGCGTGAGCGCATTTGCGCGAAGAATGTTATAGGGGCCTAAATAACATTATAATGAACCTATATTAAGTTTTGACAACGATATTAAAACGAGTCATTGATGAGATTTGTCAGAAAATGTAACAATTTTGAAATAACACAATGTAAGTTTTATAAAAATTACAAATCATACAAAATATTGTTTTCTATTTTTTTCTATTTTGTTTTAAGTTTAGATTTGTTCATAATTTCAAGTAATATATTTCACAGTCAATTTTGGTTGATTATCGAGAAATGACAGTTTAGAAAATAGGTATTGCAATTCATTTTTTGGCTGACCTAGACACCCCATACACAGTGGATAACAAAAATCTACACACCCCTGTTAAAATGTCAGCTTTCTGTGATGTAAAAAAAGAGACAAATATAAATCATTTCAGAACTTCTTCCACCTTTAATGTGACATATAAAATGTACAACTCAATGAAAAACTGAAATCTTTTAGGTGGAGGGAAGAAAAATAAAAAATTAAAATAATATGGTTGCATAAGTCTGCACACCCTTAAACTAATACTTCGTTGAGGCACCTTTTGATTTTATTCCAGCACTCAGTCTTTTTGGGGTATGAGTCTATCAGCATGGCACATCTTGACTTGGCAATATTTACCCACTTTTCTTTGCAAAAACACTCCAAATCAGTCAGATTGTGAGGGCATCTCCTGTGCACAGCCCTCTTCAGATCCCCCACAAGTTCTCCATCGGATTCAGGTCTGGGCTCTAGCTAGGCCATTCCAAAGCTTTAGTCTTCTTCTGGTGAAGCCATTCCTTTGTTGATTTGGATGTATGCTTCGGGTGGTCGTCATGCTGAAAGATGAAGTTCCTCTTCATGTTCAACTTTCTAGCAGAATTCTGAAGGTTTTGCTCCAATGTTGACTGGTATTTGGAACTGTTCATAATTCCCTCTACCGAGACTAAGGTCCCAGTTCCAGCTGAAGAAAAACAGCCCCAAACATAATGCCGCCACCACCATGCTTCACTATGGGTATGGTGTTCTTTGGTGATGTGCTGTGTTGTTGACAATGATTCCCAGGATGCTCAGTCAATATTTAGGCTAGCTAGGTGTGATAGGGAATTGTTTGCTATCACTTCCTCCATGTCTTCTGCAGAATATTAGGTCATCCATGCCAATGTATACCCTTGTCGGAAGGCTTTCTATTAATATTTGAATGAGTATTAAATCCCTTTTCGTGCAGCCATTCAGCTCTTAAATGAAACACCAAAGCAAAAAGTAAAGATCTAGAAGAGTGATAACGCCTAATAGATGCTTAGAAGGAGTACTTTGTTGGCAAGTGATTTTGTTAAATTAATTGGGATGTATTGTTGAAGAAATTGGCTTTGGCAGACGAGTTAGACATACCGTTGTCTACAGTAATGATCTGATGAAAAAAGCAGTGTAGCGACTTGATTGTTATTCAGAAGTAAAGCACTGATTTAAACGTTCATTTGTGTATGCGCAGTGACAAAATGTCAAACGTAAGTTCGACGCTTTAACGGAAACAGAGATGGATGTGTCAGATTTCATTTGCCAGAATGAATAGAATAATCAAAAATATAGAAAGGAAGCCATAACCTAGTAATTTCGTGGCCTAATAAAAATAGCAAACATTTTAATGGGTTCCAGCGTTACCATTTTGGAACTGTCATAAAATGGATTGTGAGACATTTCAATTGACATAAGATAGAGATAAACATCAAGCAAATTGTTGAGGCCTAAGCCCCGAAAGTTCAGATTTTGGTTTTGTTATCATTTATTCCCGCTATCTTTTGTTATGTGATTTGATATGATATTCATCTGGGGAGCTTTTGTAGAGAACAAGAAAATGAAGAAGTTCATTCACTTAGCACAGCTGTGAAGTGTGTTGTTTGGGGCAAGACAGTAGGAAAATAAATTCCATAGTATCTAAAATGCACAGTGATGCACATCAAATAAACTGGCAGATTGTGATATCTCCATGAATACTGAATTTATTATCTTAGTAAGATGGTGGAACAGTCTATGTAATACATGAAAGATTGACTTAAGATAGTATATCCTACATGGATACAAATGTGCAGCTCTTACAAGTTTTTACCTTACCTTTCACTGCAATGTTGACCTCCATTGAGTAACGGCATTGCACTTAGCTCTGTAGTAAGCCACACTTGTTGTACAAGTTGTAGAAGGAAATATTATTGAGGAAAAAGGCAAATCACTATCAGGATTATTCAGAGAGAGGTGAAAACCAGGAGAATGACTGGAGAAGTGAAAATTTGAGGTCAAAAAAGCCAAACCAGAAAATTTCTTCCATTTATCTCACTTTCCAAATCGAATTTTTTGACCTCTAATTTTCACTTCTCCACTCATTCTCCTGGTTTTCACCTCTCTCTGAATAACCCTGTATTTGAAAATAATAAATTCTAATTTACAAACGATATATGAAAAAAGTGCCTAAAAGATCCTAAAAAATCTATAAATGAAGAGACTTTTTACTGCAGAATATTATAATAAACGGTTTATTAGATATTGAATTAAAATGGGAATATTTTTAACATTGAAGCCTATGGGATTCTCTGAATAAACCTGTCGAATGAAACCAACAAATGGCAGGGCATTTCGGCAACCTTTCACTGCTGGTCTTTGTTCTCTGAATAGACCTCAAACAGGCACCGAACAGCCACCGTATGTGCAGGCAATTCGCCAACATTTGGCGAACTGCCTGCTCTCTGGATAGCTGAATGGCCAGGAACGGTAACCGAACTCTGAATTTCACTGTTCGGTTACCTTTCTCCAGCAATTCGGATCTCTTTGAATAATATAACAGAAAATCATGAGTGCCAGCATATCTGTATAGATTAAAATACACATTTTGTACAAAACA
Organism: Leptobrachium leishanense; assembly: GCA_009667805.1. Lineage (NCBI taxonomy): Eukaryota > Metazoa > Chordata > Amphibia > Anura > Megophryidae > Leptobrachium > Leptobrachium leishanense. The sequence goes on from CM019064.1 coordinate 50,535,943, forward strand.
ACAAGCGGACAAGGGTTTAAATATTTGTGAAAAACTGTAACTTGTTTTAAGATTGCGTTCTTTTTTTATTTAATTCACTCAAAATACATTTCAGTTTCGGAGTTTTCAAGTTAACATACTTTGAGAGTTGATTTCTTTAACATTTCTCTGAAGTAGACAGCTCTTAGTTTCTTTCTAAAGAGATTTGAAAAGGGTCGCAAGGTTACATTTAAAGTACTCTGGGTGGCTCTATGAACACAGTTTGCAGTCTTTAATTCCCACAGAGCACATGTTGTAGATCTTTAATATTTAATGATACCGTTGACTTCTGTTTAGTTGTGACAGATGTGAAGAGAGTGATAATTCCAAGGAAGAACTTGACTCAATAACGAATGGACTAAATAGATAGTTATATTCTTTTTCTATTTGACTCTTGGTAAGTGAATTGGGATATTAAGGATCTGGCTAGATTTTAATGTGGCCGCCGGTATTTACCGTTGTTATTATAGAAACAGTTCTGTAGGACCAATCAGTGGACAGACATTCATGTGTCTTTTGATGTATTCCACATGAGGCCTATATTCATCTGAGGTATATAGAATAATAATTTTATTAAAATACCATGGGCTCTATCACATTCTTCGCGCAAACGTTAACGCGTGCGCAAAAACACATTAACGCGAGGGGCAAAACCCTTTGTGCTGAACGTCGTATTACAATGTCTGCACAAATAATACACGTTAACGTCTACCACGGGTGAACCTGCGCGAGCGTACTGTTCTGTGCGTGTCCTATACTTAACATTGTGAGCGCAAATGCGTTTCTGCGCTGGTACGTGGATGGTATTACAATCTATGCGCAAAATTTAACGCACAGCGTTTGCGCGCATGATTTTAACGTCTTTGAAGAGCTGGTGTTAATGGCAGATCTGAACGTCCTGGCTGAAACCAAATACACCAGACCGAAAATAAAAATACAGCAAAGTATAGTTACACATTCTACGCATACCCAAACCATAAATTTGAGAAGTTGTGCGTGTTTTTATTATTGATGCAGCATATATGCGCAGATTGACTTTGACAGGCGCAAAAACTTAACGTGAGATAATTGTGGTTCTTAATTCTGATTGACTGAATCGCGTGAAAAAACGGTCCGCACACTGATTTCTGTGCGCAACTTTGCTGCGCGCACGTTTTTGCGCGTCCGTTTTACGCACGTTATTTTTTGACGGATGAAAAAATGTGCGAGGATTGCCAGCGTTGTTTTAAGCGCGTTAACGTTTAATGCTGCGCGCAAAAATTCACACATTCTGCGTGCGTTTTTGCGTGAAGAATGTAATAGAGCCCCATATATTTGGTCAATAATAGGTTCAAGACTCCAATATTAAAATTATACAAACTCTTTGTTAAGAATAGGGATGTGCGTTTCGGGTTTCGGAATTTCGGAATTTTATCGAAATTTCCCGACTCGTGTTTTCGGATGCGGCCGATTTTCCGAAAATTTTTAGATCCGAAAATGGCAGATCCAAAAAGTTTTCCGAGCCGAAACGAAATATTTTTGGAATTTTCGAATGGACTTGAAATGTGTCAAATCAAAATTTATTTTTGCTCTATTCATGATTTGATCTTTATTTAATAAAAAAAACACGATAGAATCGCCTAGAATTATCGTAGACACTTTGAAACGAGGAGAACAGAAGTTCCGAAAAAACGAAAATTTCCGAAATTTCCGAAAAGTCGATACAAAAAACGAGCATAGTGACACGAAAATACGAAAAATGGTGGATATTCCGAAAAAAAATGTACACGGCAAACGATCCGAACCGAATCGAAACAGAAATCGGTCGAAATGAGCCGAATCGAAAAGTTTAAACATCCGAATAAATCGAATCGAACCGAAAAAAAAATCGGTGCACAAGCCTAGTTAAGGATGGAAGCTCTGCAATGTTATTTATATCATAAGGATTAAATTTAATAGATCCGTTTTATGTCCTCTTTTATTACTTGCATCCTAAGTCTAGAGTTTATATTATTTATTGTTAGATGCTTATCATTTATGCTACATATTTACTTTTCTAAAGGTATGACAGTGATGGATGGTGCCCTCCATTGCCTGTCCAGACATACTTACATCAGGGCTCAGATGATGAGCTGGAAGAAGATGATGACAGAGTTCCAACTCCACCAATTCGTGGGGTGGCTTCATCCCCTGCAATCTCATTTGGACAACAGTCAACTGCAACTCTGACACCATCTCCAAGAGAGGAAATGCAGCCCATGCTCCAAGCCCACCTTGATGAGTTGACGAGAGCTTATCAGTTTGATATCGGAAAACAATCTTGGTAAGTCTTGATATTGTTTTGATTAGGTCATTTTGTGACTTTTATTCATCTTTATCTGTGTTATCCAACCCAGGTCCTTAAGTAACCTTATCAGGGCAGATTTTTAAGGATTACCTTGGGGAAATCCTGCAATCACTGAGCCGCAAATCATATCACCTGTGCTGTGCTTTTCATAGCAAGTACCTAATTAGGGGTACTTGAGGACCAGGGTTGGGAACCACTGATCAAGACTAAATGATTATAACCTTAATATCTTAGGGGCCCTATCACCTCCTTAATGCTAGCGCACATTTTTACCCTAGGCATCCCCATTTTGGCTTGAGGCATATGATTAAAGCCCTAGGCGTGGTAAAGCACCTTGTTGTGCTGGACCAGTTAGTTTAGTGAGTGCGTCATGATTCAGTCAATGTCAATATTGAAGTTGAGTTGATAAAGGAAAGGATAAGTACGTTGCAGGCTCTTTTTTCACAACAAGGGGATTTTTGAATTTCTCTTGGTTTCAAATTGTCATGAAGAGCCTTTACCATAAGATATTTCTTTAGATGTGGTGGAACTACATCTCCCATAGTCTTAGCTCTCCAGCTGTTGAGAATTTCTCTAACGATAACACAATGGGGGACATTGCTCATTTGACGACCTGCCGTTGAGCACATGCTGTACTGTCTGGACCTCAGGAAATTGTAGTTCTACAATTGTTGAGCTAAACCTTTTGGGGGATGTAGTTTTAGAGCATATGGAGAAATATCAGTCATCGAGACATGATAAGGAAACAGGAAAAAAAAAAAAATTATTACCCCTGGTAAAACAGTAATGACTATGTGAAGGTAATTACAGTAATAGAAATACATAAACATATTTTATGTCTTACAGTGTATGTTGTGTTGGAAGTTTGCTATCTGTATTTGTTCTTCATCATCGTCTATTGTTCCAAGAGCAGTAATAGCTGTCTTTTCACCTTAAGTCCATAATAATGGACAGCTCATCTAGTTGTTCATGCTAAGGCCTTAATAGACATTATAATTGTTGTTTCTCCGGGAATTTAATTTTTTAGCTCATGCTGTTTGAATGAGGGATGCAAATATTTAATTCTATTCCAATCATAACACTTGCTTCTCCTTTCAGTCAAATAACCATAAAAAATGGAGCCTTAATTACAATTCATTATTAAATCATGATCTCAAAATCACTTCTATGTTCGAAACTAACAATATTATCTCATAAATAAGTAATATTTGCCAGTCTGAGTCATTTCCATATATTTAATCATTTGCTTGACAAAGAATAAAAATCGTTTTAGGCATAGCCAAAGGTCATTTTAAATTGGATACTCGGTCCATTCGTTAGGATTTATAATTTTATTCTTCTATTTTTAGGCATTTTCAGAGCAATAAACAACCTCCTCTAGCCCAGTTCCACCAATGGGGTATGTTTCTGGAGCGTTTGTTTCTGACCTAGAGAAAGGCAGCCATGATAACGAAGAAGATGATACCGAAGAAGAATCAATGGAAATTTCAAGGCCACTCCGAGGCTTAGAGCACACTCCAGGTTCTAGCATGGACAACTTGGACAGCTCAGTGACAGGTAATTTAGATCAACGCATTCGACTGATACATTTTTTACATAACTTCTTCACTTTACTATAAGATAAAACACTGGATAAGTTACATTTTAATATATTTGTTCATGTAATTGTAACAAAATCTTTTTGAAAATAAAATTACATATGTTAAACGCATGTGAAGGAAAAGACTATTGAATCAACAGGGACAGAAGTATATATAGTTTACTTGTTTAATTAGTGTTACCAGGTAGTGTTAATGTGAGAATATTTGCTTCACATGTGCCACAAATGTTCGCTTCTGTGTGTAAGTGTAAATTTTATCAACATACATTGATGAGAGTGACGCAGGCAAGCTTTTTACAGAATTAGGAGAAAAATGCTGTTTGAATTAGAATCAATTACAAAACCTTATCATTCACATCACTGGTGAATGAAGGGAGACCGCTACTGAAGGAACCCAAAATATGTTAATGTTTCCATCTTCCCGTGCAAGCCATAAGCTTTATTATGTATTATCAAATAGACATGTTAAGGTTGAAAAAGGAGGGGAGGAACAGAGGGCTTAAAGTCCTTAAACCCCTTCCTCACCACCTCCCATATAACCTTTAAGACCATTTTAAAAGGTACCTTCTTTTCAGCCCATTGCAGGCTCTCCAGTCCTTCAGACATTACTATGCTGCTAGCTTCCTATAAGCCATAACAAGTCGCAAAGCCACAGGGAGGGAGATTAGGGGAAGGGCTGGACTCTCCAGTGAGAACCAGTCAGTCCAATGGCTGGGAGGTAGGGTGCTGGGCCCAAAATTGGTTCTGGCATCCTGGTCCCAATGCTTGAAACTCAGATCAGCTCTCTCTCATCTGAGCTTCTGAGAGGAGCTAAGAACTTACACTAAAAGGGCTGGATCAGTCATTTGGATGGGTGAGGGGTTAGGATGCACTGGCACTGTGACCACTCAGTTTCATTAAGTGGTCATAATACCTACAGTGTCCCTTTTCAGTAGGTATGCAATCATTCCTGTACATGAGTTCTTACAATTTTATGACCAGTCTACTCAATGTTGATAAAGAAGAGTAAGATAGAGCAAAATGTTTGATAGATAGATAGATAGATAGAATAGATGTAATTGCCAGATTCAGTAAATTAGGTCTGTGGCCCTCTCCATATGACCTTTATCCCGTGATCTGATGAGTTGATCCTCCAAGAGGAAGGGCAGCCCTACAGAGATTGATTGAGTAAAGGTGAAGCTGGTCATTGTAGGCATTTTTAATAGAAAAGAAAAACAATAGGCATTTTTATATTTTTGGCTGGGGCATTTCAGACTCCAATCTATATATTCTTTTATTAAGCCATTATTCCAACATCCAACTAATGGGCTGCATAATGTTCTTACAGAAAGGTACTCTGGAACATTTTACCTGAAAACTTCCTTTCAAGCACTTGTATTGAACGATCACGGTGCAATTAACCTTATCAGATTTTTATGAATTTTAATGCGAGACTTGAGCTTTCAACCTTTCAAAGATTTGTGTACAGATGCACATACGTTGATGCTTTTTTTCCCCGATAATTATAACCATTTGTTCCACCACTTGTCATTGATTCATTTTAAAAATCCATACAAACTCCCTGGTTGCACAAATTAAGAATTGATGGCATTTATTATGAAGAGGGCAGGGGATACTGTCAATACGGAATATTGAAATCAATATTCTGTGCTAAGAACAGCATGTAGATTTTTCCGAGGGCCGGAATGTCTTCTACAAGCGTGCAATTCCATCGATACCAGTGTTGATTGGATATAACTATGTATTGTGACCATGTCTGTATTGTTATATTGATATGGATTGTATCCTCTGGATTCCTGTAAATTAGAAAATAGTAACTGAAACATTAAAATAATGGCATTTCTCGATTTCAAACCAGATGTCTTGATATACTGAGCAGAAACCATTGTAGAGCCACACCATTATTATCTCCTCAGTAGTTTTAAACATGTGGCTGCAACACAGCAGCAAAGACCATTTTCACGGCTGCTATGACAACAAAGTCATTTATCTAAACACTTTAGCAGGTATGCTTGCAATAACTATTTGTAAAGACATAATGAAGCACTATAATTATTCTTTCATTGTTTAGTTTGTAAAATATGGCTCAATATCAGGCTGTAAAGTAATAAAAGTATTATGATTTAATATTATGTATATTTTAGCCACACAGTAATGACACAATATAGTCATAACATGGGAAATATAGGTTCAGGTTCGGAAGATAAATGCTCTACAATGAGGCGTATAATAGTCCTGTCACCTTATGTCTGTTGCACAGCACGTGGAGCACATCATAAGGAATGTGTTTCTTATCTTTGTGCTGCAGGTCATTTTTGCTGCCGCCGAAGAAGAATGTTGCATAATGTTGAAGCAGTACGAATGTTATACAATATCTTTTCTGCTAAATTAAACATATTTTTAGACAGTTGTTTTTTAAACCAGCAGTGTGTGTGTATATATATAAAATTATATATTTTTTAAGATGTGCCATCCCATTTCTAAGCACTGTCTTTGGAACCCCAGGCATTTAATAGAGCTGTACTCAAGAAAACACAGATAAGAATGTTGACGATCATGTACAGTTGGGTGGATAGGGTTTTTCTGACGGCTCACAGCCTTCCTTGTTACATAAGTCCCAAAAGTTTGATTGTCAAACATTTTGACCATTGTTACAATCAGCAGTTTCTTAATTTACATCCATCCCTGAACTCGCGTATCAAGAAAAGGGCAGAATCTGTTATCTAAAAATGAAGAATTAATGTGAGGGTGTAACCTAACCCTTATATCTAACACTAACTTTAATTTCCAACCCTAACCCTAATTTTTAACCATAACCTTAATTTCTGACCATAACTGTAATTTCTATCAATAAACCAAATTTCTTATTGAGAAAGTCACTCCATTTCAGCCGAAGGGTCCAAATCAAATGCGACCAATATTGGGCCATCAAAATTAAGCCATAGTCGAATTTAACAGGCGTCCAATTCATCTTCATCCACATGGACGTCTTCTTTACAGACACTTTTTTTTATCTCATCATTTGTTGACATAGGATACGGTAATGCACATGATGTTAGGTCTGGAGAGAGAAGTCCATAGATTTCTCCTTTTAAATAGAAATAAGTCTGCATACTGTTCATGTAAATCAGAATAAATCACTAAAGGTCAGATTTAAAAATGGATGTACCGTATATAGAGAAAATGCTTGATGTATGTTACATTAAATATGCCATCCTTTCTCTTTGCCCTTCGGTGCTAAACAGTTAAGCAACCTTTATGTTTCTTTAATATCTGACATTCCTTTGTTCTTGTAGACGATTTACCCAGTTGTTCCTCAGCACAATCTCCTTTTTTACTCATTAGACTTATTGACGTCTAACAAATACAAAATTACATTCCTCGGTAGACTTTAACTAACTTAATCCTTTATCAAATTTAATCTCAAAGCCCATATTAAAACTCGCATTACATTGGAAGGCGTACTCACTGTCTCTTCTTTGTGTTTCTTTCAAGTAACTCGATTTCTCGTGTTACCTGATTCAATATTCTAGATGCATTTGGATATAGCGATTCGAGATAAGCATTTATTACTGGCAGATTTTACTTTGACATGAGTTAATGAAATTATCGTTTGGTATGTAAGCTTAATGGAGTGGGAAAAAAGGGTTTTCAGGTTAAAATTGTACGTCTAGTGATCCTGTGAGTTTTATGTGTATGTTGTGGAATAAATAGCTTAATTTTCCACGTAAGTATTTGCCCATAAGGTGTGTTTTCTACTTGGGCCTGTCAGTGGGAATCTTAGTGACTTTTACATAGTTACTGGCATTGTCCTATGAGCTCTGTAAACCATATATGTCCTATTTCTTTAATTCTCATGTATAGCCTTATATTTTTGCCGCACACAGTGTATCCCTACAATTATATTCTTCACAAATGTGTTTTTGTATCTCTTTACTAATTGGCAGCTCCTTCAATTTCTTGATATTAAAATATGACCTAACTGAAGCAGGAAGTGATTATAACCTGGTTAGGTCACATCTTACATAAAAAGAAAAAAAGATGTCATCTGCGCTCGTTTCTATGTAATTCCATGTGCAGCAAAACACTGTCAGAGGTTTTAGTTTTCTTAAATGGCCATTGAAGCGTAAGCTCACTCACCCCATCAAGGCACCTTTCGGTAGAGTGAGTCCTAACCAATGTACCAAAAGCTGCTCCTCTGAGCAACTGCATGTCCTCCTGCTGCTTTTCAGCTAAGGAGAGGCAGAAAAATGGTGGGTTTTATTTATACACGCACCAAGCACTTCCCATTTGGGGTTGAAAACAAAAACATGGATAAAGGAACAGCAGCAAAAATGACTAACTGGTGTTACAACATAATATACATACAGAAAAAATGGCGTCGCGCCTATACTCACCAGAGAGGCTGCAACAGCCAGGAGTTGCACGTCTTACATAGTTGGTCACATGCCCTCACCACCTGTTCGGTTAGACTCCATTGTTTAAAAAAATACGAGTACAATTTTACAGTACTATATAATTCCAAAACCTCTCTTTCCTGTCACCTTTATTTCCTGTCACAACTGCTTCCTGTAATGACATACTACTTCCTGTAACACATTAACCTGCACAACCTGGTGGGCCTCCCTTTTCAAACTCATGCACCATCATATTATTTTCTTCATTTGTAACATTACCCTCTGGCCTGTTCACATATGCATTACAAATTCTTCACTCTTTTTTCCACTACCTGTTTCCTGTCAGCCTCTGTTTCGCCTCCCTTATCACTTCCTGGTGATTCCACCATCATTCCCTTTTGGGCTTCCCATTCACACACAACCAGGTACCATCCACCCTCCTCTTAACTGCATTCCATTACTCGCCGCTTCTGTGTATAAAATTCCTGTCCCTTTTTACACATTCTTCTATCTTCTTATTACCCTATAATATGGATTGCCAATATCTCCCTCTAGTGCAGCTTCCAAAGTGGAACACATATCCTCACTTCATCTACCTGATTGCTAGAAATTCAGACTGGTAGGCCAAGAACTACTTTATGTAAATGTTATACCTTTCACCTCCTGATAACATCCCTGATTATATCCTTGAAATCAAAATGTCTGCCATTGTAATTTACATTACCCCAAATATTACAGTGAAGCCTTTCTTTACAACAATTTTAGGATAAAATCCATAAATAATTAGCCAAATATCATCCTAAAGCATTTAATTTATTTGCAAAGCATTTATTTGCAAAGTAAAATGAAGCCAATTTGCAATGTTACAGTTACAAGTTTTTATAAAGTGCTAGCAAGCTCCGTAGCACCTTACAATGGGTGAGACAGAATAACAATATACATACAGGTTAGACACACCGAACGGTAGGAGAGAGGACCCTGCTCGAGAGCTTACATTCTAAGAGATTGTAAAAACGTTCATAAATATATCCTTCCTGGTAAAATACTTTCTAAATTTATTTATTTATTTGCAAAGTATTTTAAATAATTAAAATAAATAAATATTTTATGTTGGTATCCATGCTCTGTTAAAGCAACTATAAAGGAGTGTTAATAAACTATTGAATAAACATATTTATGTATAAAAAGGCCATACATTCAAAATAAAAATGGGTTTTAATTTTATTTTATTTTATTAGGAGTGTATCCAACATCTTGGGCTCATTAGGAGAAGAATTTTTACAATATTGTTTTATAGTGTTGGATACCTTGGAATGTAAACACAGGCTGTGCCAAATATACCTCTAGATTTTTACCAGTCCTTTAAACTATTTGTGGTCCATGAAAACAATCTGCGCATATTCAAAGGACAATAGGTCAGGATAACAAACTGCTTAAAGAATAGTGATTTACGGACATACAGAAAATCACCAGCGTTTTTTCCCATGCACATATTTGAAACATACCAAATATTGTCGTCTGCTGCTTGAATCCGGCTGGGTGGAGTAGAGGTAACATCACTGCTCTGCATGGAGGAGAGCCTGTGGAGACATGTGTTCAATCCCAGCAAGAGCACCTCTCCAGTAAGTGTCCTTGGGCAAGACACCTAACGGTACATACTCGCCACCCTGGACATACTGAAAACGAGAGAAATCTCAATGTATCCTTCCTGGTAAAATCCTTTCTCCAAAAAAAAAAAAAAAAAATCCCATGTGCCCACATTAAACAAAACAGAGAGGTTTTTAGTTTATTTAAATGATCATTAGGATTTTAAGCGCACCTGCCAACATCAAAGTCAACCTCTTTATGTGAGAACCTAATGCTAATACATTGTATCCTTACACTTTCAGCTCTGAGACAAAATGGCGGGTTTATTTATAGCCTTCACAAAACAATATCAAATTTTGGCACAAAAAAAACCCACAATGGCAGCTAATAAAAGGGGCACGGTCATGCAAATATCCAGTTTTCCTGCACATCTATGCTAGAAGAGATTTCAACCATTTCCATTGCATACCTCTCTCTCCATTTGAAACCACACTATCTTGTATATCTCTAACACGTTATTCCTGATAAAGGGCTCAGAAAGGGTTCAACATAATTTTTTCAGACCCTTTTTTAAAAATTAAATGAGTTTTGACTCCTATTATATTCAAAATATCAGCTGATTCAAACACAAATGAAAATCGAAAAAATGATACCAGTCCGAAAGAAAGCTGGCAGAAAATGCATGAAAAAGTAAATTTTCGGCATCATCAAGCTGACTTTTGAAAAATGCCATGCTATTGGAACATCCAATGTTAACATGAGGGTTTAAGTCTGATTTTCTCTGGTTCCCTCTCTGGAAAAAAAAAATTTCATCCCTTTTCAACACTTGAATTTTTTTAGAAAATCGACTTAATACCAACTTTGAATCGATAAAGCTGAAATTGCCATTAGCGAGTATAGACACAAGTACCGATAATTGAGTCAAATTATCTATAAGAACCGAAATGCCAGAATGCCCTTAACTAGATCTGCCAAACCGAAAAAGTAGCTGAAATGGCTAAAAATACATGAAATTTCTGCAAACAACAAGAAATAAATTCAGGCCAAAGTCGCTCTACATTTAATCTGGAACCATTATTGTGTGCTACAGTTTGGGTGAAGTTGATTGCTTTTTCTAATTGGCTATTTTTTTTTTTAATGAAGATTCAATTGTTTTTGGACTATGTCTATCAAACACAGTTTGTTGACTTGGATTTTAGTGAAGATGCTGAATATGTCACATTTTTACATTTCCCCCTTGAAGAATGTGCTGTCCTTTCAAAGTATAATAGATCTGCTGATGGAAAAAAGCCTTTAGTTGGAGTAATCAGCTAAATCTTAAGTTACACATTTTATTTTTTCATTGTTTTTAGACAAAGTAAAATCTCCGTCTGTCAAAGTTTAATGAATTCATTCATTGAAGTTTGGGATAATTGTTTTATACTTCAGATCCGCTGGCAGAATGCGCCTATTAAAGAAAATGTAGTTTGTAAACCAAACGTGCCCTTTCGGAGAAGAGAACTGCTTGTTTTTGAGTCTCATAAAAATGGTAATACAACAATTAGCAGGGTCATATTATAAAACGCAGACTTTTGCTTAATGGATCCAGTGATACACATTTATCAGAGGAAGATGGGTTTAGCATATAACGACATGTAAATGAATTGATGACTGACCGTAAATTAATTTTAGTGCTGAAGTTATAATAGAGAGACACAGCCAGTTGCCACTTTATCACACTATTTTATTACTGAGAAACATTGGAGCAACTTCATAATGTCTTGTCTGTGAGCTGCCTCGAACAGCCTGAACACATTCACAAATGCGCTAAAGTGACAATGGCGCCTGTAAATACGAATTATGTAGACAAAGATAAGTAAAAATCTCATGAATACTTAAGCTGCTGTTTATTAAATTACATATATTGCGTTTTCATACCTCTCAGTGTTTTGCGGAGATTAAATCATAAGACACAGAGGACACTATTCCCTTGGTGGTGCTAACGTTAGTGCCTCGATGTGTAAGCGTTACCGCCAGGATAAGTTTGTTTAACGCATTCCATCCATATTACATTACTGACGCTACCCCCGTTAGTAATCAACGCTACCCCCGTTAGTAATCCGTTAGCGCATTGTTTTTTCGCTAGCTTGCGCGAGCTTACTGTACTTTGCGCATCCTGTACTTAACATGGGGAGCACAAATGTACATTAGCGTTTTGATAAGTGAAGTATTGCAAACTGCTACCGCAAATTACTGTCGGGACGCGCAATCCAAAATTTTAGCACCTTCTAAAACCTGGTGCTATTTGATTCTGCAAATGTGAAATTATTTAGCACCTCCTAAAAACACCCCCCTATAAATTCAATATTCACCTGATAATCCTGTGGTGAGAACAGGGCCGATTCTTCTAAAAAATAGTTCCCAGTGTCCCTCCACGGCGCCGCACGTTCTCCCGAGAGAGCAAGATCATGCAAGGCTTGTGGCCCGTGAGCCGCAGATCTCCATGGAGTCCAGTGGACTCCAGGAGGTGATACTTCCAGCGGCGCGGAAGTCCTACATCAGCTAACGGCTGCCCTGGAATACCTCGTTAACATGGGGACACTACAGGCAAATCTGCAGGTGCAGATTTTCCCCATTAGTTTCCCCATGCTAGCGTTAAGGATGGAAAATCCATAAAGTGTAACTGCATTCCAAAAAACAAAATCTTAGTTTTTATTATTTTTTTTAGTCCCTTCAATCATTTTGGCTTTTTCACCATTAACCCTCCTTGACCAATGCCATGTCATACTAGATGGCTTTTTTTTTTTTTTAGCAGTGGTCAGGTTATGCCACCAGTCACAGCCACTCCTGTACAGCTGTTTCAGGCTTATTATGCCCTCATCAGCAGGAGATAGACTGTAACTGGTTGCTATTTGATGCTTAACCCGTAGGGCAAATCATTAAGCATTTACGTTGCGATAGAGGGAAAAAAAGTGAGATTAAAAGCCAGCTGTACAGGAGTGACTGTGACTGGTGGCATAACCTGACCATTGCTAAAGAAACGCCATCTAGTATGACATGGCACTGGCAAGGAGGGGTCTGTGTTATTACAGACCTTAGATGCAAAAAAAGTGAGAAGTTGTGTTATGGAGGAAGCTTTTAGTCTCACTTTTTTGCCCTCCACCACAACATATAAATATATATATATATATATATATCTACAAGGGTTGTGGTGGAGGACAAAAAGTGAGATAAAAGGCCTCCACACTATAATAAGTGTGTTTATTATTGCAGAAGCCACTTGCACATCACAGCAATTCGATAGCTTCTGCAATAATAAACACATTTATTATAGTGTGGAGGCCTTTTATCTCACTTTTTGTCCTCCACTACAACCCTTGTAGATACTGATTGCCCTATGGGTCCCAAGCATCCACTGCAACTGGTCATCATGCCTAGCTCCTGCTGATGAGGGTCCAACAAACCTGAAACAGCGCTGTCCTAGGAGTGGCTTTGACCCGTTTGCATAAACCTTATCTCTGCTAGAAAGCCACGGTGTGGCATAGCATTGATTTTAGGGTTCTGTGTAATAACAGACCCAGGATGCATAAAAGTGAGACAGATGTCATTTGCATATCCTACCCATAATTCCTTGCTGCATATGGGGAATGTGGCACAGGAGCTCTGGGATGCAATTCATTGAATTGCTGTGATGTGCAAGTGGCTTCTGCAATAATAAACAATATATATATCTATCAGTTTGAACCTGCAAATGCCGAGAAAAAGGTTGCCCAGGTGCAAAAAGTCCATTTGTAGATATGGAAAGTCGGAATCTGGATCGACACACTCAAGGTCTTCAAGTATAGTTAAAACACGATGCTTTATTAACAGATCATTGTGAAATAGTGCCTGTGCACATCTCCCGACGTTTCGGCCCTCTCAGGGGCCTTCATCAAGGTGTTGATACACAGATAAATCATTGCAGGACCTTAATACTAAAGCTTTGTGAGCTGATGATATATAAAAAAAAATGTTTTTGTACCATCTTTTAATTAAACATTTTAAGCTTTTCTTGTTGCTAAAATATAGAGTGTTTATTATAAGCATATGGCAAGAACATCTCACTTACAGATTCAGACCAAGTGTTCACATTAGCGTCTGTGAACACTGACAATAAGAACAGCTTGTGAAATATGAAAGATGAGATACATTTCCGGTATGATTTATAATTCAGATCAACTTTCTGTGATGTGTTTGAAACTTAACTTCAGTAGTGACTTTATTATGTTATGATCTACATTTAGTTCTTAGATATATGTATTTAATGAAGTTAAGTCTACTTTAACATAAACATGTGCAATCAATATGTCTTTTAACAGGGCATTATAGACCAGAAATGGCTTGCCTGTTTCAAGATGTAGTGTCATTGTGGCATGATGATTAGGTCAACTCGTGTGGTTTTTACCCCCAGAGTGTAAAGCACATTTAGACTTGCTCAGACCGGCACTTGGCCACCGATCGCTTGGGTTGAATATAGTAATACGGCCGACTCACACGTTGATTGACTGTGCTGATCAGAGTGTAAGTTTCAATGCGGTGCTTTCCAATGATCATTGGGGGTTGCTGTACCTCTCATGCAGAGGTTATTTCAGTTCTGACCACCTTTCTGTGTGATTGCAGTCTGGTTTGCATATGGTCTTCTCTGTAATGGCCCCATTGAGCTAAAACCTTCCAAGAGTTTAGTGGGGACCCACCGTGGGTCAGGCCACTAGTGCAGTTGGCCATTCTCCGGTTCCTCACAAACCTTGTGTTGTTGCCCATTCTCAGGGTCAGTGGCGACTCTAGGAACAATATTTAGGGGGGCACATAAGATACCACAGCCAAAACTGGGGGTAGGGCACTAATCATTTTCACCACTAAATCATACCACTGAAAAAAACGAAGGGCCCTATCACCTGGTGTGTGCTAAAACACCATTGCTAATGGAAAAATTTAGCAAGAGACGCTAAAACGTAGCGCCTGATGACATACAAATAGATCACCTTGTCCGCGGGAGTCTGTGTACAAGGTCATTTAGCGCACATTAGGGAAAGGCTAAGACCCAGCGCTAAAGTGGTTGTGTACAGGATAGAACTGTGTTTTTTCCAGTGCAGAGTGGCAGGCCAAACCTATACCTATACCCTATAAGTATTAACACATAAAGCGAAGAGCCCTCACACCCCTTCATTATTAAAATCGTCCTAGGTGGCCATATTACCCATGTTTATCTGCACACATATATTAAGGCTGATGGACATTGCATGATAAATGCCACCCAACAGCATGCAGAATCATTACACTGCATTTAATAGATCCAAAAGGAAGGCCAGGTGAGCGACAATAATTTCCCTGCTGCAGCATATAAATAATACATGTTTCAGGGCAAGACTTATCCATGTGTCCCTTTAAACATGGTCCACATGATCACCCTAATAATCAACCGCTTACATACTATGAATAACCCCCAGCATAAAATGTTTAGAATTAGGCAATATATTAGAATTCGGATATATGTGGATAAAGGATGCATTTATTATAGAGCTTACTGCAACAGCAATGACATTGCTGACCAGATCCATTACTATGGTGTATGGGGCCAAGAGAACACCTGTGCTGCATTCCTTTACATTGCCTGTTAATTTTGGGTGAGGAGTTGTTTTTTTGGAGTTAGCACCAGGGTTTAGCAGTAGGTAAAATTTTGCGATTAGCGTCCCTCAAAAAATTGGCACAGGCACAAAGTGATCTGTTACTTGCAAAAGTGCAAAAGATCTCTAGCGCTCCCCATGTTATAGGACGTGGAAAGTACAGTTAGCGTGCGGTACAAATCGCAAATTACCGTGCGTCAAGTGATTTTTCCCGTTTGTAGCGGGAGCCAAATGATCTGTTGGTCAGGCACTAGACTGAATTTACCTGGCGCTAATGTAAAACCATGCAAACACAAGGGTTAGCTCACACCAGGTGATCATGCCCTAAATAAGTATAAATAAATAAGATTCCAAAACCCAGAGTAATGTGATGCAATGATACCTTTTACAGTATGTTGCACTAAAGCTGATACTTAAATTCAATATTTTATTCGCTGCAATTCTGCAGTTTTCGCCGATGACTGAGAACTGCTTCAGTGACTCCAATTTTAGCAAATTACAGAGATCTTTCACTAAATAGTGAATTCACAATATTTTCAGTGAAATTAATTCCCCGAAATGTGACGAAAAGCAAAGGTTCTAAAGATGAATAGACCCTTAAGATTCTAACTTCCATAAACTCAGAGAAATACTATAATAATAATAATAATAAACAGTGTGGCATGTAGCCTACCCATTAACCTCTAAAATGGCATAAATCAAGGAATAAAATAAAATGTATACACTGCTGAGCCATTTCAACCACCGTGAAAACGTTTACATGCACGTTTGTATTTAATTTTTTTATGACTCTTACTTTACACTGGATATGGGCATGTTGGGTATCGTTGGAAAGGCCAAATATACTTCCATATATGATGCACAGAGAAGGAGAAAACTTGGTCTGAATATGTGGGGAAGCTGGATGCTGATTTCTGGTGGGTGGGCACATGGGGGGGGGCAAGGAATAACCTAAGGGGCAATTGCCCCCCCTTGCACCCCTGTAGAGACGCCTATGCTCAGGGTCCTCATAAAATTTGCTTATTTTTTTCTCAACAATTTTAAAAAACGCAATTCCATCTTCAAGTCTTAAGGACAAGCCCAGTTAAAGCAGGTTATGCTATTTTGACACTAGAACAACATGTCTCTTTGTTTTCTTTATAAGAACATTTTTTGTTTCATGGTGAAACATTAACATTCCATGGAAGACGCAAAATCTTTCTTTTACTCACCAAATATTTCTGTGATTTTTGTGCATATTATTTTCTGATTGAATATTGTTTATGCTTTCTAAGCAGGTGTCACGCTTCCAGCTAATTGTTTTTCTAGTGTGGTGACTATCTAACCTCATGAGCGAGGCCGCCTCAGGTTGTTTATTAACTTTAAATTTAAGTTAATAACTTTTTTATTAACTTAAATGTCATTTCATCTTAAATGATAGCCTCTGTCACCAAGCAAATGCAACCAGGAAAACCAATTAACGCATGTATTATGCCATCAGGAAGTGTCACTTTCGACATTTTGCAGTCCCTAAATTAGCAAACACATTACAGCCCTTCACTACCATGATAGACTACAGTCAATCTTCAATAGCACCTGCTGGTGCCCCAATATCAAGTATACTCAGTTTGTTCTAATTCTGCAACACAAAGGAATTCTGTTAACTGCAAACATTATTTGCAAATTGGCTCCAGAATGTGCCCAAGAGGTTCCAACCCCCTTGGTGTGACCGCCAAGGTGCTAAAACAGTTTGGTCAGCTTGGAGTTCAGATATTTTCTTCAAGGAAAAACGGAACCCAAGCTGTATTACAGGATGAAAATATGCTTTGAGATTTTAAAGTACATTGTTACTCTATGGCTACTGCAAAGTTGTTGTCCTTCGAATCCACTGGGTTCTGGCAGATGGAGTATGGAAAATAGCTTGGTATTGAAGGGGTTAACAACACACATGGGGAGTAAAAGCTAAAAGGTACTATTTAAAGCTAGATTTTAATAAGAATATTTAGCCAATCCATCGTGTGCGGTTTGACCAGTGTGATGTAGTAATGGGTCGTTTTCCTTTTCTGTGAGGAGAACAATCATATTGCATTGGCCTCTTCGATCCATATACTAATGATAACTTGCCAAACAAAACAAAGATGACACAGGGAGATATAAATACATAAACAAAACCATCACATCACTCTCCAAGCACTTTATGACATTTATAACATGCTCAAAACTTCAAGATATATCCACGTTACATAGAAACATAGAAACATAGAAAAATGTCGGCAGATAAGAACCTTTCGGCCCATCTAGTCTGCCCAATTACATGGATACTTTACCTGGATTTATCTTTTGTTTAGGATAGCCTTATGTCTATCCCATGCCTGCTTAAATTCAATTACTGTTTTGGCCTCTACCACTTCAACTGGAAGACTGTTCCATGTATCCACCACCCTCTCAGTAAAATAATGCTTTCTGATGTTACTTTTAAACCTTTGCCCCTCTAATCTAAGACTATGTCCTCTTGTTTTGCTACTTTGTTTCCTTTTAAATATACTCCCTTCCTCTACCTTGTGGAATCCCTTTACGTATTTAAATGTTTCTATCATATCTCCTCTGTCTCGTATTTTTTCCAAGCTGTACATGTTAAGATCATTAAGCCTTTCCTGGTAACTTTTCTCCTTCAAGCCGTACACCATTTTAGTAGCCCTTCTCTGAACTCTCTCTAAGATGTCTCTTAGAAAGAGATCGAATACACTAAATATATTTTTTACTTAGTGTGATGTAAATAAGAAAAAAATAACTAGAGCTCATTGTTTGACTCATTACTTGTTCATTTTAATTTCTATTTTTATTTATAACGGCTGCAGAGTACAATATGTTTCACAAGTTTTTTTTTGGACAGTATGCCGTGTAAATGTACCACTCATTCCGACAATACCTTTATTTTTAGGTTCAATGGTAAATGGATGGGGTTCTGCGTCCGATGAGGATCGTAACTTTTCTAGCCATAGATCTAGCATAGGTAGCTCGTCTGATGAGTCCCTATTTACAAACGGCAACTTTGCGCAATCACTGGTTGCAGCTGCAGATAAAGCCGGTTTTACGCTAAATGGAACTAGCCTATCAAAAACAGGTTCGTAGATCTGGAATCGGTGCTTCTAGCATGAGAAACGGATATCTTTCCCCTCCCCGAGCTTCCTTTCTCCCTTCACAAACGCAGCTCAATTTAACATGCATGGCATTTGGTGGATGCTCGATGACACTGGTTCATAAACGGCTTTCCGGGTGAATAAAAATATTAAGATTATCTAATAACGTGTTTTTTTTTCTTCAAAATTTCCTGGTGCTATAATAATTAACCACTCGTGTTCTACCACGATCTTACGTTGCTTTCATTTCATAACTGTGTTTTCCTGCAAATTCTATTTGCTTCCATGCTGAGAAACGAAGCTTGCTCAGCATGTCCAAAACTGTCATCTGAGCTGATTTGTTTTACATTTCCATGATATTATAATGCTATGATCAGTCTATTTCTATTTATCTGATGAAAGGTAATCTACTATTCTCCTACACTGGTTAAATTCTCCAAAATTATTGGATAAACATTATTAACATTAATGTACGTCTTGTTCAATGATTTATTTAGAAAAAAAAAGGAAAAAAATACAACCTTCATTAATTATGTAATTAATTATTAATGAAGAATAATGCAAATAGTGTGATTTAAGCCATTATTTTAAAAAGTGCTTTATGCATAAGTAATGCAAGACATATCATTTTTTTCTCCTTCTGAAGTTTCCGTTTCCGTAGTTTTCTTTATTTTAGATTTATCAAAACTATAAATCAGCGTGTCAGAAATTATCGATGGCTTTGTATCTCTTCTAGCCATCTGAAAACATAATACATAAAAACAAACAGGCATTATGAAGTGACGTAAATACAATAAACAGTATCCTGAATAATCACTATGTTTCGTTGTTATTTTTTCTCCCTCCTCACAGGAAAAATGCAGTCTTTTTCTCACAGGCCCCGGCCTGGTAGTCCATTTTCTACTGAGAGCAACGCAAGTTCAGCCATGAATCACAGCCAAAGGCCACGACCTACCAAGAAACACAAGGGAGGTCGAGTCGACCAGCCTGTAGCACTTCGCAAGGAAGGCATTGCAGATGGTAAATAATATTATTTGAATCCAGTATTTTGTTTATTATATGTATGAAACAGAAGAAGCCACAAAGAAGCGTTGTAGAGGGTTGTATTGTAAAATAGAGTCGGATTGTAAAATTTTAAATAGAAGAACTTATTGGTGATGAGGAGAGATCAGCCGGTATGGCTTCTGTTCTTCTGTTGCAGATACAATGGGGAGAGAAGGAAGAGACATATAGGTCTCTATTACATTCTCCGCACAAATTCGTTCGCGCAGCGCATTTTTTTTGCGCGCAGCGTTAAACGTTAACGTGCGTAAATTAATGCAGGTATTACGATCCGAGTGCATTTTTTCATCCGTCAAAAATAATCGCGCGTAAAAAAGACATGCAAATTAACGCTGCGCACAGAAATCGGTGGGCAGACTGTTTTTTCACGCGATTCAGCCAATCAGAATTAAGAACCACAATTGTCTCCCGTTCAGTTTTTGCGCCTGCCAAAATCAATCTGAGTATATATGCTGCAGCAATAAAAAAAAACACGCACAACCACTCAATTTTATTGTTTGGGTATGTGTAGAATGTGTAACTATACTGTGCTGTATTCTTTTTTTCGTGCTGGTGTATTTTGTTTCAGCCAGAACGTTCAGATTTGCAGTTACCACCAGCTTTTCAAAGACGTTAAAACTATGCGCTCAAACGATGTCCATAAAAAGTTGCGTATAGATTGTAATACCAGCCGCGTACCAGCGCACAAACGCATATGCGCTCACAATGTTAAGCATGGGATGCGCGCACGAATTTTCGCTCGCGCAGGGTAACTCGCGTTAGACATTAACGCACATTTTGTGCGCGAACATCATAATTTGACAGTCAGCGCAAAGGTTTTTTCCCCTCGCGTTAATGCGTTTTTGCGCACGCGCACATTTTTGCGCGTACAATGTAATAGCCCATAGTACGCTGATGAATGAAAAGTGAGATGCTAATTATGGGCTCAGTTTAATTCTGATTTATCCGAAAAAATGTTGGCTGCTTGCAGCCAAATTTGTTTTCAATATATCAGCGTCAGTTGAAAATATTCATTCAGAGTTGATATTCGAAAAAATGTTATGGTCCAAAAAACAGTGGGTCATTAAGACGCCTGAAAAAAGCAACATTTCCATACAGCATCACATAGGTGTGTGTCTCCTCGAAAAATTCCAATGTTTATCAATTTTTTCAGTCTAGTTCCCCATAGTTTTCTGCCACAAAATCCATTTATCAACACCTTTTAGTATGTCTTTTTTTCAGAAATAGTCATACCAATAATCGCTAAAGCCGATATTTCCATTATAAAGTAGTGCCACGACAGCCGATATTGGATCCCAATTTTTTTTTCCGGGATTAAAATGCCGGTAGGCTTGAATTTGAATCTTCCCTATTGAAAAATGGCTGAAATATGGCTGAGAAAAGTCATGATTTCGGCTACAGTGCCTTATTAAATGGAAGCCTGTGTGAGGAGAGGGTGGTTATTCAGTAAGATGTAAGATGAGGAAGAATTGTGTCAATGATAATGATATCGTCTGCTAATATTATGATTAAATTATTCTTTTAAATGTTAACTAAATTTATTGTAAGCCATGGTAAACCACAATTTGGCTTGATTGTAGGCAATGAGGCGTGTCTGAAGTGGACCTTCCATTTTTTTAATAGACTCTTTTATATAAATTGTTATATAACGTAATATTTCAGAATATATCTTCATTACTACTCAAATCTCAAATTCATATTGTTGTACTGCAAGAATTGTAATGACAATGAACTCCCCCCTCTGACTAATTACAAACTAAATTATCTTGGCATGGATTTTGCTAGGTTAATTGCAAAAAAAAATTAATTAGTGTGAAATACTGTTAATATAAAAAGACTCTCTTTAAGTCAGATACATCACACACATTTAGGAGCTTTATCTGAAATCCGTTGTATTAGTTTATAATAGTTATTTTCTTTAGCTGTCCATCAGTCACTCTGTTGAATGTTGCTGCTTCTCTGGTTTTAGAATATTCTGTTTTGTGTTGAACCATTTTCAAGGCTAGGGAAATAAGAAGTCTCTTACCTTCTTTTTAGGTCATAAAAGGGAGATTAGAAACAACATGTCAAAGGAATCTTATTGATTTTTTTAATTGGGTAACAAAAATAATAGACAAAGGTGTGCAGGAGATATTGTTTTTAGATTTCAGTAAGGCTTTTGATACTGTTCAGCAAAGAAGGCTTATCAATAAATTGCAATCTTTGATCTTGGATTCCAAGATTGTTGAATGGATTAGGCAGTGGCTGAGTGACAGGCAATAGAGGGTTGTGGTCAATGGAGTTTATTCGGCGTGAGGTCTTGATATCAGTGGGGTACCTCAGGGTTAGTACTTAGACCCGATCTCTTTAATATTTTTGTTGGTGATACTGCAGAGGGTATTAATGGAAAGTGTGTCTTTTTGCTGAAGACACAAAGATTTGCAACAGGGTTGACGTTCCTGGAGGGATCAGCCAAATGACAAATGATTTAGGTAAACTAAAAAAATTGTCGGAGCTGTGACAATTGAGTTCCAATGTCGATAAGTGCAAGATAATGCTCCTGGGGCGTAAAAACACAAGGGCTGAATATAGAATATTCGATAGAGTCCTAACCTCAACATCCGAGGGTTGGGATTTAGGGGTTATTATTGCAGAGGATCTAAGGGTAAGTAGTCAATGTAACAGAGCAGCAGGAAATGCTGGCAGAATGCGTGGTTGTGTAGGGAGTGGTATTAGCTGTAGAAAGAGGGAAGTACTCATGCCATTGTACAGAGCACTGGTGAAACCGCACTTGGAGTATTCTGTGCAGAACTGGAGACCATATCTTCAGAAGGATATAGATACCTCAGAGAGTTCAGAGAAGGGCTACTAAAATGGTATACGGATTGAAGGAGAAAAGTTACCAGGAAAAGGTTAATGATCTTAGCATGTACAGCTTGGAAGAAAGACGAGACAGAGGAGATATGGAACAGTCTTCTAGTAGAAGTGGTAGAGGCCAAAACAGTAATTGAATTTAAGCAAGCATGGGATAGGCATAAGGCTATCCTAAACAAAAGATAAATCCAGGTTAAGTATCCATGTAATTGGGCAGACTAGATGGGCCGAAAGGTTCTTATCTGCCGACATTTTTCTATGTTTCTATATGATAGAAATGTTTAAATACGTAAAGGGAATCTACAAGGTAGAGGAAGGGAGTATATTCAAAAGGAAGCAAAGTAGCAAAACAAGAGGACATAGTCTTAGATTAGAGGGGCAAAGGTTTATAAGTAGCATCAGAAAGTAGGGTGGTGGATACATGGAACAGCCTTCCAGTAGAAGTGGTAAAGGCTAAAACAGTGATTGAGTCTATGTAGCCATGGGATAAGCATAAGGCTATCATAAATAAACCCAGGGAAAGGATCCATAGAATTTGGCAGACTAGATGGGCCGAAAGGATCTTATCTGCTGATATATTCTATCTTTCTAAGAGTATAGTTACATTTAGCTGGTAGTCATGGGAATTCATGACCATATAGACAAGGGCAGCCCAACATTAGGAAACATGAACGGTACATCAGTGATGAAGGATGATCAAGAGAGTGTGCTATCTCTGCTATCGAGGGATATGGTAGGACATGACAGTGGATTACAGCCTCAAAATGTAACTGCCCTTTCGATTGTGTGACAGTATCAGGTATAAAATTGTAGATCACCATATATTATAGCCGCCATTTGTTTGACATGATTTTTTAAAACCTATTAAACCAAAGCTGTTTTTATGTACTTTTCAGAAATATATACAATTTTTTTCTACATAGCTTTGTTCATTTTTTACACCCCTTCAAAATGTGGGAGATCTTTATGCCCCACCTGTAGAACTACCTGAAGAATATGGTAGATACTGCTAAAGAATTATAGAAGTCCTGTGGTGGATGAGAATGGACAAAGTAGATAGCCTTGGTAAATGGTTCTGACTGGAAATTTTTACCTACAGCCTACCATATGTTATCTCTACAGGTCTAGTCCTAAAAAACTATGGGCCCTATTTCTTTCCTACCGCTAAAATGGGGACACTAATGGAGAAAACCTGCACCTGCAGGTTTCTCTGTAGCATCCCCATTTTAGTGGCAGGTTTTGGGGCAGGCGCTAAAGCAGCACCTGGCCCCGGAATCATGCGCTACCCTCGGTGATACTCCCGGTAGCGCTTCCGCGCCTCTGTGAGTTTCACCTCCTGGAGTCCATAGACTACTTGGAGGGTTGCACTGGCAGGCAACGAGACTGCGGAGTGAACGCGGAAGGAAACTGGGGACTATCTGTCCCCAGTCTCACTCTGCTTCTGGCGGCCAGAAGCAGTGAATCGGCCACGTTCTTGCCACAAGATAAGAGGTGATTTATTATGGGAGGTTTAGCTGGTGGAATCAGCTAGCACCAGTTTCTGGGTCTGGTAAAATATTGGTTAACCCATTGGTGCGATAATTTGCGCTTTGTAATACCTTACTTATCCGAAAGCTAATTACTGATTGCACTCCCCATGTTAAGTATAGGGTGCAAAGCACAGTAAGCTCGTGCAAGCTAGCGCAATCACCTATGCTCACCTAATGGAGTTTTCAACTGTTTAGCATCAGGAAGGTAATTCAGGTGGCATGCGTCAAAGTCACTTATCATGAGATTAACGCTTAATCATCCGAATGCTACAGTTAGCGTTCACTAGGGGATAGGGCCCTAAGTGTAAAATGTCTCCAAAATTTCTGGTCCCCAATTAACCATTCACATATTGTACTTAACTTGCCACCTCACACTCAAATTAGATGTTAATGTTTAAATATAATAATAAGCTTAATTTTAGTGGATCATTAAGATAATTGCAATAAACAACATATTTCTGGTGACTTTTAAGGAAACATATGTTTGAAACCTAATACAAATTTTCAGTGGGTGGCCAAAAGAGAACTCTGTCCCTCCATAAAAGGTAGTGGATGAACTCTGTTTCCAAGCATTCTTGCTTGACTGACCCCTGGTTACTTCTGTATGATTTTTGAATTTGAGGAATATATCTGATTTGTCTCTGTTCTTTGCATATTTTATTAACCAAATATTTAACTCCCAAATAATACTAATAGTAATAATTGTGTAGTTTTGGCAAACAATGGATTTATAGGTAGTAATATTTTGCAATTTTTTTTAAGATTTGCCTCCACCACCAGACCCGCCACCTTGTCAAAGTTTAAGGCAACAAATACCGTCCAATCAACGTGGGGTTCCAACAGAAAGAAAAGGAAGTTCTCTGGAGAGGCATACATCAAATATGGATGACGCAAAGACCTCGTTAGATCGACACGGAAGAACATCTTTAGAAAGGCAGCGACAAACACAAGAATGGCTTGGATCCAATGAAAGACAAAATAAGCATGCATTTGGATCAGGTAAAATGATACTATGCTTAATGCCATTTTATCCAAAGTTTGGAATAACTGCAAGATTTTTTCTTTGTAGAATAGGAAAAAAAGGAAGTATAAATATATACCCAAAAAGCCTTATTCATTATGTAATTGAAGAATCTATTTACATTATAATGGTATCTTGTTAGTAGGACAACCTAATGCCACATTAACAAAGTTACCTGCTTTATCAAATGGTCAAGATTTTGCTGTTTTTGCTATATAGGAATATAATAAATTAGTATTTAGTCATTTAAATTAGCAGTTTATGATTTAATTCGGGTTAGCTATGTTTTTCTGGAAATAGCAGTAAATGGCAAAAATACACTAACAATTCCATGTATATAATAAAATTCTATAACATAAGCACGAACTTTACAGGAGAGGGGAAAATGCTAATATTTGGTAAACCCTTCAGACATGCATAATGTTTATGACAGTTCATGTGCTGATCCTCCCTTACACTTTTGAATATTCCCATTTTCTACTTAGGTCTGCTGTACATGCATCTTCCGCCATGCTGTCCTTGATTCTGACTCTTCACATTGTCTTCTTAATTATCTCTTGCTTTAGCTTGGCTTTGTTGAACAATTGTATCACCGACTGTTGTATTTCAGATCGTTTTCTATATTTTGATAAATTTTCTCATGACTTTACACCAGAAAAATTAACAGGGTTATTCAAAGATCTCCGAATTGCTGGCGAAAGGTAACCGAATGCTGAAATTCAACGTTCGGTTACCTTTCCTGGCCATTCGTCTCTCCAGAGAGCAGGCAGTTCGCCAATTGTTTGGCGAATTGCCTGCACATACGGAGCCTGTTTGAGGGCAGTGAAACCCCCATAGAGAAGCAATGCTTCGTCTATTCAGAGAACAAAAGCCAGCAGTGTCAGGTTGCCAAAATGACCTGCCATTCGGTGGTTTCATTCAACAGGTTTATTCAGGAGAATCCCATAGTCTTCAATGTTAAAAATATTCCCATTTTAATTCAATATCTAATAAACCATTGTTTATAATATTCTGCAGTAAAAAGTATTTTTATTTTTAGATTTTTTTAGGATGTTTTAGGCATTTTTTGGATTTTTTAGCAAAAAATTATTTCCTTTTTTTTTTTAAATCGTTTTTTCTTTTTTCTGTAACAGCCCTTTTTATTATCATTCATTGGATCTTATATGTAAATTTCAGACATTTTCGTTCTGTAGTTTCTTTGCAAACAGCGTTTCACTTTTCAAACATTCAAGCGTATTGTTTTTTTTTTTCTCACTCCATTTGTCTGCGGTGTCGGGTTTTTCCAGCGGCTGCTCTGCGTTCTGATCGACTCCTGCTTGGGTTTCTCTGGCGTCTTCGGCGGGGTTAATCCAGATGTTTTTGTAGGTTTCGGTGTGCATTCGCCGAGTTTTGCGGTGAGTTTTTGTCAGGTTTGCAGCGGCTATTCCCTGCACTACGACGGCCTTGTGGTGCTTGCTGAATACACCGCAGGGTCGCCGAAATGGGATCGCCAAATGCACCGAATTGAAGAGAACGAAAAGTCACCGAACGTGCGGTGACTTTTCGATTCTCTTTGAGCAACCCTGTAAGTGACCATGGCCTTATTCTTCGCTCATTCCTTAACTTCATTTTTATGCCAACGAAATTCCATATCGACATGTCAGCCATCACTTCTCTTCACTATTTCCTCTCTATTCCATATTGTTTCATGCCACCTAAGCAGCATTCTTGACCAATTTTTTCTCTTTTCCACGCTCCCTTTGACCATAACCTAGTCCCTCGTTTTCATACTTCTTTGGCATCGGCTTACGTCATCTTTCCTATTCTTCCGCATTATTCCATCATACAACTCGCCAGGCAAGAGTGGAATGTTGGCCTCCACCATGCTTGTAGCTGTTTTTCACCTTAGCTCTACCATAGCAGAGATTGAAATATAAATCAGCAAGTCAATGTAAATGTATTCCATGTAACCTAAGGAAGCACCATGCAGATGGTCACAACAGTTATTCTGGCCTAATTGGACCAAACACTTAACATATGAATCCAACAAGGAGTTGGGTAGCGCTATGTTTGACTATATTTTTTAATTCTGCTCATATTTTTAATTGCATCTCTTGTCAGTTTTAGTAGGAACTCTTATTTTATAGCTACACAAGTGCATAACATAATAATATCGGAGTAAGCAAACCCTACCACAAAAGTCGTCATGCTTAATGCTGGCAGTTACAGTTACCCTTTTTACAACTCCGTATTTATTGCGCCCATAATACTTAATGCCATATCACATAAGCTCGTCACCTGAACCTAATTACTAGGTAATGACACGTTGAAAATTATTCCCATGTCTGTATATATAATTTTTCCCATAATTCAGATTTTATTTGTCTATAATTGCCCATTTAAAGAGCACATGGAGTGTGCGTAAATGCTGCACAGATATAAATTAATGCTAATGTTCTAAAGATCAGCAGTTTTCTAAAATATCAGCTATAGCAAAAAATCAAGATAATTAGACAGGTAAGGAAGCTATTTATGCATTTATACTCTTTAAGGCAATCCTAGCAATTAATTAACAAACTAATCTGCAGTTTTATTTTGCCCTTTGTTTCAGCTATGCATCCACTGATTCAAAAGTATTTTGTTAATTATCTTCAAACGATGCTTTTTAAAGTGATGAGGCTATATATATACACATCAATTTATCTTTTATAATAGGTAGAGGATTGTGTAAAGTGACACAAACAGGATAAAGTGATGTATGGTGTGTGTTATGTATAGTGAGCTGCTATCTCATAGATGCATAGTGTAAGTGTGACTTGCTCTACTTTGCACATTCAAAGTCTATCTATCTATCTATCTATCTATCTATCTATCTATCTATCTATCTATCTATCTATCTATCTATCTATCTATCTATCTATCTATCTATCCCTCTATCTATCCATCTATCTATCCCTCCATCTATCTATCCCTCCATCTATCTATCCCTCCATCTATCTATCCCTCTCTCTATCTATCTTTCTATATATCCCTCTATCCATCTCTGTATCTATCCCTCTATCTCTCTATCTATCTATCGTTCTATTAAATTAAATTTCCAGCATTTATATAGGGCCAACATATTCTGCAGCACTGTACAATTAGGAAGATACAGACAATGGACTTAGCGATACTCGGAGAACGAGTAGCCATGCCCTTGGGACAATCTGGCAAGTACAGCACCTGTAGAAGTGCTCTGCCAATTAATGACTTAACCCCAGGCAGGTGGTGCCTGGCGAGAGGGGATTATCACCGGCGGGGTCTGCTAGTATGCCCTGCCGACAGGTGCTTCGGCAGGCCTCTCCTTCGGCCCACATACACAACTGACATGCGTCATTGGCTGTAGGGGGACGGCTTGAGTTCAGGCCATCCAGCAGCAGCAAACGGCATGTGATGTGTGCTGGGCGGAGCCAAGGTGTCCCATAGAAGTCAACGGGGCCCACTAGTATAGTCAACGGGGCGGTATCAAGCTCCATCCGCTGCAGGGACAGCATGGTATGCCCTGCGACAGGAATGGGTTAAAATATATGGTCATATGGAGATTTGAGAAAAAAGGGAGCAGGAGCAGTGTGAAATAGACAACCAGGATGAGCAACAGAAGGCTGTAGAAACTGTGTAGACTGCACAGGAGTTAATAAGGTAAGCATAGAGAAGTAAAAACAGCTTATGGTGGAGAGCATACAAATAAAGCAAGGACAAGGTGGGGGAGAGGAAGGCAGGAGGTAAAGTCATGAGCAAAGTGAAGGGTGGCTTGTTCAGATCTAAGGGTAACATTTGTGAAACCAAACCAGTTTAAAATGAGGACGGGTCAAATAGCGAATGGAGCACTGAAACTTAGCTATTAGAAAGCCATTCGGCAGACAAATTCCCAAAAGAATAACTGCACATACAGGAATTTAAACAATATGTACTTTAAAATATGAACACTGCAGAGAGAAAATGTAGGAGAAAATCTGTCTATTATCTGCGTACGTGTAAGTGCATAGGTGTAAGTGCGTACGTGTATACTTTCTATTCAACTGATGTGTTTTCTTTTCACAGAAGAAATACTGATGCCATACAGTAAACCATGCTTCCCTTCACCTGGTGGTCACAGTTCCTCAGGAACCGTTTCTTCAAAAGAGTCAACTGGACCAAGGAAAGGAGAGATGTTCAGAGGTCACCAGCGCAATGCCATTGATTTTCTTGATGTAGGATACTTGGGGCCAAACAGTCAAGGACAGTTTACAGGTGAATTATGTAAGTAGGGTCTTTAATAACTGTTGTCAAATGTAGCACAAATGTTTATTTAATAGATTTGGCCAAAAAAAAATTAATAAATACATTTTGGGCTTTAATGTATATGGACACATCATCAATGTGAACATTTCTAGTACTAAAAAAATAAAATAGAAATTAAAGGAAAACCTATAAAAATGTAATCATGTATTTAATTTTACTTGCGCACATATGGTGTACGTTTCATCAAATGGTATTTTTGTTCGAGCTTGAGCTAGTAAGATTATTAAACCTTTCACCTATAGAGTGTGGTATCATTTTTTGTTTGGTTGGTTGCTTTTGTAAGTAGTAAGGGTGTTATGGACATTATTACCAACCTGAGTGATACTCATTTTGTTGACCTTTAAAGGTCAAATGTCTGTGTAGATATCACCGGGAATTATTATGTGTGGCTCTAAATCAGGGATCAGCAACCTAGGCCCTCCAGTTGTTTTCGAAGTACAGCCACTCATTAGATCAACAGAGCTTTGTGGGAAATGTTGTATCAAAACATCTAGGGCACTATCATCTGCCGTAAGCTAAAACGGGGACGCTAAGGAGAAAAATTTGCGCTGGCAAATTTCCCCTTAGCGTCCCCGTTTTAAACGTAGATTACGAGGCAGGTGCTTTATCTAGCAGCCTGACCCGTAACGGGCACTAGCCTTTAGGTTGCTCGTGGCAGTGCTAATACGCCATCGCGAGCATCCCCTTCATAGGATTCCATAAAGGCTTCTGCTGCTGGGTCACATTACTGGTAGGATCTCACCTCTCGCGAGATCCTGCAGGTCCGAGGAGTGATCGTGGAGGGAGATTGGGGACTTTTTTTTGGCTAGTCAGAAGTGGCAAATCAAGTCACTGTTCTCGCCGCAGGATGAGAGGCGAGTATCTCCAGAAGCAAAATCAGTTAGCTACAGCATAGCGCTGTGGTTAACTTTTCAGTTAGCTGCAGCGGTGAGTAATTAGCGTTAGGACCTTGTGCTTCTAACGCTAATTAATCTCTGCTTACTCTTTGTGCTCCGCATGTTAAGCATAGGGAGCGCAAAGTACAGTATGCTCGCGCTAAAAAGTGCTAATACCGATGCCTTAATGTATTTTTAACCTGTTAGCAGTACGCCCAGATCACCTACCGATCGCTATCACCTCAATTAACCTAGCGTAACGGACACTTATGTGAATGCTAGCGTTACAGAGGTGATAGGGCCCCTAGAAGGCCAAGGTCACTTACCTGAGCTCTAAATTATGGAGCGATCTCACCATCGCCTATACTAATACTGTTTCATTTTCTATTATACATTTTAAAACATATTATTTTCCTCTATTTACTTTTCAGAGTACTGAAAAAATACACCACAAGCTGCTCTAGAGACCCCGCAGGTCTGGACTGATGAAAGTAAAACAGTGCAATGAACATTTTTGGTTATTTATCTACGATTGGAAAGACTGTAAATGCGATGTAAAGACACAAAAATCACACATATCTCACAAACATGCTACTTTTTTTTCCTTCTTTTTTCTTAAACACACCATCCACCTTAACTCTTTCTTGCCAGGATTACACAAAAAGTTGAAAAAGAACGAAAAAAACGTTAAAGAATAATTCACCACCGACGACGGAGAACCTTTTGAGATGTACATAATTTCTTTGGTTGCATTGCTATGCAAGCTTGCCCTCTTTTATCTCTGTTCATATTATTGTCTGTTCTTATTGTTCTATTGTATTATACTGTATGTGATCTTATAGGCTGTGGTGCCATAAAAAAAAAAAGAAATTGTTTAACTGTGTAACATTCATGTTTAAATTTTTGCACTGCGATTTTTATTTGACGATAAGCACAAATCCTACTCCTTGTGACATGAAGCAAAGACACTGAATGTGAAGGGAGTTCTGTACTGTAAAGAGCCATTGGATATTGATAGCCGTGCAGGATCTTATGAGACGGACTTCCACAATGTAGGAAGAAGCTCAAACAAAAAGTTATTCTGGAAACCTGTTTTGAATAACAAGGATCTATACTAAGCAATATGTTTGTTTTTGCTTTTGATCATGGTGAAAAATCAATGTCATTGTAAGTTATATGAGAGTATGAATACTTGTATACACAGCCATGTGATGTAGGGTATATATATATATATATATATATATATATACTCACATGCAAAAAATGCACACATCCACACATATTATATATATGCACACATTTACATATAGCCACATCATTGATTCGTATCCAGTATGTAACACCAAAATAATGTTCAGTTGATTACCATTTTTGTCTGATCACTTTGAGAAGAGAAAATAAATGTGATTGGCTATAACACACCTCTAAGGTTAGTTTTACATTCCACGCGGCATTACATGCGTTGAACTGTCAAAGAGTTAGAACATCAACAAAAGTAGCTGAGCTTGTTAAAAGTTCCTCAGACGAGTCATGGAGAATTCAGGTGTCCATTAGACATGCACATGTGGTTCTTGGGTGAATTGAGATATGTCTGAATTTTGGGCGATCCATCGATCTGTCGGAAACAGTTCAATGAAGAGGATACATGGGTCAAAAACTCAATCACAAGGAGAATGAACTTCGAGTGTGGTATTTGTTTTTAGACATGTGCACAGCACAAAATTTCGTTTTGAACTAATGGATTAGTCCTAAAATGCAATTTATTTAGTTGCTAAAGAAATTCGTTTTCAGTTCTTTAGTATGAAAACTAATTTCGTTCATCCGAAAACCAGTGGATACAATTACTATTGTAGTGGTGGCTCCTCAGAGGGCTGAGATCGCTGCTTGTTACAGTATCTCTCACTCTCAGCACAATGTGGGCCATATTACATAGTTGGTGCTAACTTAACCAGAGCTGTTGTAAACTTCCCAGAGCCTTTATAGCCTATGGAGGTTTTCAGTTTACAACAGCTCTGGTTAAGTTAGCACCAACATTGTAATACTGCCCCGTATCAGGCAAAGCTGTTACAGTAACTGACTGCTGCTCATCACAGCGCTCAGAGTTTCTGTAAAACTAGTAAATAATATTTTTATATATAAGAGGTTAGAACAATATTATTTCCTTGTTTTACTGAAACTCTGAGCGCTGTTACAGTCAGTTACTGTAACAACTGAGCCTGATACATTGTACTGAGAGATAATGTAACAAGCAGCCGATCTCAGCGCTCACAGCCACTGGATTTAAAGGGCTAAAAAAAAAGGCTCCTCTCTGTATAATGTTTAGAACATCCTCCTGCATTAATTAATACCCCTCTTTGTATAATGTAGATAACAGCCTCCTGCATTAATGTCCCTCTCTGTATAGAACATTCTCCTCAATTTATACCTTTCTCTGTATAATGTATATAACATCCTCCTGCATTAATACCCCTCTCTGTATAATGTATAGAACATACTCCTGCATTAATTAATGCCACTCTCTGTATAGAACATCCTACTGCATTGGCATGTGGAGGGTGCAGAACTTCGGATGTTGCGATGTTGCGATCTTCATTGCTGGTCTCCTTCACTCATCAATGTAATATCACAAAAAGGACTGAAACTAAAATGTAGTGCATTTTATTTTAGTTTCTTTCGTTTTTTGTACTGAGCAGTTTCGTTTCTCTTGAGTCATACTAAAACTAAATTATCCCAAAATTCGGACTAAATCGTTTTAGTACTAAAACGAATGCACATGTCTATTTGTTTTGGTTCATGTAAGTAACACTCGCGAGAGCGTTGCATTGCATTGAAATCAACGTGGCTGGCCAGCATGAAAATCATGTAGAATATGCTTGGTTCATGTGTGTAAAAGGTACAGTAGTCTCTCCTATCTTAACAGGTCATGAGATCAAGGAGTGGGTAGGCTATACCTGCTCTCCTCATTAAAGCCACACCAATGGGTAAGATTTTAATGATATTATTAATCCATTGTCCATTTACAGTTGTACGTATGCACACAGGTTCATTTAGCAGCAACAAATCAACTTTATCAAACCAAACTGACATAAACAAACCAAATCAATGGGCCAACTAAATCAGGACAGACAACAAAGAAGGTTTTTGAGGGTTCTGAGACAGCACTAGTGGCCTACCCTATGGTGAGTCCCCGCTCACGTCTCACACGGTTTTAGTTTGATGGGGACATTACAGTAAAGGCTAAACCATATGTAAACCAGACTGCTATCCCCCAGAAATTACAGCCATAAACACATTTCCAAGGCAACCTCCTCTTTAGGAGAGACACATCAACCCCTGACGATCATTTTGGCCATGTTAGGTGGGTGATAACAGTCTGATTTGCTTATGGTAATGTCCTTTCTGTAATGGAACCACTGAGCTAAAACCTTATGAGACCTGACTGGGGACCCACCAGAGGGCAGGTCACTAATGCTGTTGCCCTTTCTCATTGCTCTCATAAACTTTGTTTTTGCTAACTAAATCAGGACATCCAAAAGGGATGGTCATTTTTGGATGAACTGAAGTATTTACTTGCACACATTTCTTATGGATTGTTATGTTTTATAACCCAACATAATTTATCGTTTTCGAAAGATCTAATATGGCCAGTGTAATATGGATTAATAATACGACGATGACTGTGAGTCAAACCACTCAACCACTGCCTATGATTTAAAGAACACTAAGCAAGAACTGTGAGATCAATGTCCCTGGTGCTGAAAGAATTACAAAATGTAATATTCTGACAGAAGAGGACTAACACTCACCTTAAGACAAGAAATTCAAGATCAGACGATATCAGGTTTAGGTTTCTTTGGAAATGCTTACACTCTGAATAGTGTCTGCTGGTATTGGTGACATGCAAAATATCAAATCACTGTTCAATCATCATTATTCTATTATCATATTTGCATACGTAAACATTTTAACCCCAAGATTTGTATGAAATCAACAATAAGTTCTCTCAAAAAGGCTTTAGATGGAAAAGTCAATATTTAATGGAGATGTGACAACACCTCAGCACAATCGAGCATAAACCATAATGCGATTTCACATGTTCATCCTTGTACATGATCTTTTTTCCCACTTGATGATTGACCTTTGTCAGCTACGGAGCCATATACAAAGGTGAGGGACATCATCAATAATGAAATAAATCACAATGGTTTTCCTATGCATATATCAAGCGGAGCATCTTCTGCAAAACTAAATACAATGAAATAACATTTTGCAACAACTGCTGCACTTTCTATTTAAATATGAATATCAGGTAGAATATTGACATACATAATAATGAGAGAAACATAATGAAACATTAACAGCACAACCACCCATGTCAACTCAAGGAACCGTTGCTGGTTACTGAGCTTTTACATGCAAGGCTCATATCTTCCTATTACATATGAGATCAGGTTTGAGCTCAAAGTTGTTCTGGTTTTTGTTTTGGTCTTTTATTTTAGTAGAATAATTTGATACAATTTCTTCAACACTTCAAGGTTCTAATGGATCTTGTAGTGACTATAAATGTTACTGGTATTAACCCTCCAAGGAGAGGTGTATTATTTTTTTTTTAACCATGTCATTTCATAATGGAATATAACGCTTTATGTAGGTATACATTAAAGCAGGCTATAGAAGCCATACAAATGTGTAAATGTAATACCCACAGCCTCGGGTAACAAAAAGTGAACCTTTGGCACTGTACAACAGAAGCACAGCAGGTCTGTGAATCAAATGATAAAAATAGCACTTTTGCCATTAAATTGACTTCCAGGCAGTAATGTGAAACATGCATTTCCCAGTCTGGATGTCAAGATACTTTACACCTACGTACAGTATCAGAGGAAAATAGCCGATGTGATTAACTGGATCAATGCGAGGTCTGAAGGAGGAGGAACATACAGAATACACACTTGCAATCGTGAAGTGTGAGACTATACCACAGGTTTTTCCTATACATATTATGAGCCAGGAGAATCTCTGCACGAGCAAAAACCGTAACTGGAACGTCACTTTCCATTCAACTGTACGGCGCTCACTACTCCCTACTTAATAATGACGATTTTATTAAAAAAATAAATACAAAAAAGTGGTTAGTGCATTTTTTGTTCTCTGAAGCTTATCTTTCATTTATCTTTTATTAATTTTGGAATTTTTGAATACTGGTAGTCGTGTTACTTATTTCCTATACATTTTTTTTTCAGATTTTCTATCATCTGCTTTTTTTTTTTTTTTGAAGGAAGCAAAGTTTGTGTTCAGTAAACCAGAATTCTTACAGGAACGTTACATTTTATATAAAAAAAAATGTTGTCAGGGTTATTCAGAGAAAGGTGAAAACCAGGAGAATTGGCAGGAGAAGAGAACAATCTAGACCAAATAGCTGATTTGGACTTCCTTGTGTGAGGGAGTCATTATCAGACTGGAGGAGTTTAAAGGAAGTCCAGGAGAAATGGGATTATTTAAAGGAGGCATTATTGAAGGCCACAGGAAATTGCATTCGGCTTGTTAGCAAAAACAAAAAAGGGAAGAAACCACTGTGGTACTCTGCAGAAGTGGCCAAAATAGTGAAGAACAAAAAGACAGCATTCAATAATTATAAAAAAACTCAGAGTGAAGAAGATAGGCAAACCTATAAGATTAGGCAGAAAGAGGCAAAGCAATTTATAAGAGCTTCCAAAGCACACGCAGAAGAGAAAATAGCTCAGTCAGTAAAAAAGGGGGACAAAACATTTTTTAGATACATAAACGAGAAAAGAAAAGTAAAACAAGGATTAGTTAGATTAAAAACAAAGGAAGGAAGGTATGTAGAAGAGGATAAAAGTCTCGCTGACTGCCTCAATGAATATTTTTGTTCAGTCTTTGCAGAAGAAAAGGAAGGAAAGGGACCTCAGGAGGAAACACTAACGAGACATTTACATATCAGTTTACAGAGGAGGAGGTTCTACAGCAGCTGTCTAAAGTAAAGACAAATAAATCAATGGGGCCTGATGGGATCCACCCTAAATTATTAAAAGAGCTCAGTGATGTAATAGCAAAACCGTTAACAGATTTATTTAACCAATCCTTGCTAACGGGAGTCGTCCCAGAAGACTGGAAATTAGCAAATGTTGTGCCCATTTACAAGAAGGGTAGTAGGGAGGAATCGGGAACTATAGGCCAGTTAGTCTTACGTCAGTAGTGGGGAAATTAATGGAAACCATGTTAAAGAAAAAGGATTGTTGAACATCTAAAAACACATAGATTACAGGATCAGAAACAACATGGGTTTACCTCAGGGAGATCATGCCAAACTAATCTTATTGATTTTTTTGATTGGGTAACAAAAATAATAGACACAGGTGGTGCAGTAGACATTGCTTATTTAGATTTCAGTAAGGCTTTTGATACTGTTCCGCATAGAAGGCTTATCAATAAATTGCAATCTTTGAGCTTGGATTCCAATATTGTTGAATGGATTAGGCAGTGGCTTAGTGACAGGCAACAGAGGGTTGTGGTAAATGGAGTTTATTCGGCGTAAGGTCTTGTTACCAGTGGGGTACCTCAGGGGTCAGTACTTGGACCCATTCTCTTTAATATTTTTATTAGTGATATTGCAGAAGGTATTAATGGAAAAGTATGTCTTTTTGCTGATGACACAAAGATTTGCAACAGGGTTGACGTTCCTGGAGGGATCAGCCAAATGACAAATGATTTAGGTAAACTAAAAAAAATGGTCGGAGCTGTGGCAATTGAGTTTTAATGTGGATAAGTGCAAGATAATGCACCTGGGACGTAAAAACCAAGGGCTGAATATAGAATATTTGATACAGTCCTAACCTCAACATCTGAGGAAAGGGATTTAGGGGTTATTATTTCAGAGGATCTAAGGGTAAGTAGTCAATGTAATAGAGCAGCAGGAAATGCTAGCAGAATGCTTGGTTGTGTAGGGAGAGGTATTAGCAGTAGGAAAAGGGAAGTGCTCATGCCACTGTACAGAGCACTGGTGAGACCTCACTTGGAGTACTGTGTGCAGTACTGGAGACCGTATCTCCAGAAGGATATAGACATCTTAGAGAGAGTTCAGAGAAGGGCTACTAAAATGGTGTACGGCTTGAAGGAGAAAAGTTACCAGGAAAGGCTTAATGATCTTAACATGTACTGCTTGGAAAAAAGACGAGACAGAGGAGATATGATAGAAACATTTAAATACGTAAAGGGAATCCACAAGGTAGAGGTAGGGAATATATTAAAACGGAAACAAAGTAGCAAAACAAGAGGACATAGTCTTAGATTAGAGGGGCAAAGGTTTAAAAGTAACATCAGGAAGCATTATTTTACTGAGAGGGTGGTGGATACATGGAACAGCCTTCCAGTTGAAGTGGTTGAGGCCAAAACAGTAATTGAATTTAAGCAAGCATGGGATAGGCATAAGACTATCCTAAACAAAAGATAAATCCAGGTAAAGTATCCATGTAATTGGGCAGACTAGATGGGCCGAAAGGTTCTTATCTGCCGACATTTTTCTATGTTTCTATGGGAGAATTTTTCTGGTTTGGCTATTTTGACCTAGAATTTTCACTTCTCCAGTCATTCTCCTGGGTTTCACCTTTCTCTGAATAACCCTGTGTGTAAAAACCAGAGATCCTTCACATGTCATGTCAGTTTCCCAATCAAGTGAATAACAACGAGCGTATGCTGGAAAATCTGAAAAAATTGGTAAATGCACTAACTGGAACCAGAACATTAATGCTTTGATCCTCAGCTATTCAAATGGGTGGTCAGGAATGGATAAGTTATCTGTTTTAGCCTCACTTTGTGTCAACCAGTTCAGCAATAAGGTAATAAGCTTCACACAAATTCACTATTAACCAGCCACAACAGATACTGTACATAGAAACATAGAAAAATGTCGGCAGATAAGAACCTTTCGGCCCATCTAGTCTGCCCAATTACATGGATACTTTACCTGTACATGTCATGAACCATAAGAGCCTGGGTGCAAACTGAAACCACGAAGAGCCAATCTCATATATAGTATGATACAGAAGAAGAAGGGTCCAGGCACACCACATGGTGTTCAGAAATTAGGCAACATTTTGGCTGTATAACAGCTTTTGTCAAGCCAAAAATAGATAATGATTATCAATTTTTTGGCTTGACAAAGGCTGTTATCCTGGTGAAACAATGGCTATCTAGATGCTCCATTAACTTTCTGAACCCCATCTGGTGTGCCTGGACCCTTTTTCTTCATTTTCTCCATCATAAATTTGCGTCAAAGACCTTATTTCACAACAACTTGTTATTTAGGGACCAAACTGCTGAATTGAAATGTATGAATGATCTGATACCTAAGCAAATGATTAACTTAATCGCTTACACATTTTTAGGTCCCATAGTATGATAGAAAGGTAAGAAAAATAAAAACCCATGTGACTTAAATAGAGTTTCTGAAAATCTGCCTTTCTCAATTACTTTCACTTACCGTAGATACTCGAGCACAGCGCGCAGTGGTGTACTTAGGCGGGGGTGGTACGCACCGGGTACCAGGTGTGCAAGCGATGGGGGGGTGCCACAGCCTCCGCATCCCGGGCCGGAGGTCAGGCAACCAACCGCCGCTAAATCTGGAGCCAGGTGCCCGCCAGTCTGGCCGATGTGCGCAAGGCTGGCTGCGAGTGCGCCTGGCGCCGTGAGGCCGGCGCGGTCATGTTTGTGCACCGGCGCCCTGACCTCTAGTCATGCGGGCCCTGCCTTCACATGCTGGGCTGCGTGAATAAACGCAGAACAGGCAGAGCGCACTGCGCAGACTTGCGCCCCGCCCAGTAAATCGCGCACGGTCAACAATAGCAGGGGGCCAGGAGACTCGCCCGCGGCACAACAATAGCTGGGGGCCAGGAGAATCTCTGCAGGAGCAAAAACCATAACTGGAGCGTCACTTTCCATTCAACTGTATGGCGCTCACTACTCCCTACTTAATAATGATGATTTTATTAAAAAAATAAATACAAATACGCATCCCGGCCCGGAGGTCGGGCAGCCAACCGCCGCTAAATCCGGCGCCGTGAGGCCGGCCGCGGTCATGTTTGTACTCTGGCGCCCTGACCTCTAGGGCAAATACATCCATGATCTGGGGGCAAATACATCCATGAGCTGGAGCAATACATCCATGAGCTGGGGGCAAATACATCCATGAGCTGGAGCAATACATCCATGAGCTGGGGGCAAATACATCCATGAGCTGGGGGCAAATACATCCATGAGCTGGGGGCAATACATTCATGAGCTGGAGCAATACATCCATGAGCTGGGGGAAAATACATCCATGAGCTGGGGGCAAATATATCCATGAGCTGGGGCTAATATATCCATGAGCTGGGGGTAAATATATCCATGAGCTGGGGGCAATACATCCATGAGCTGGGGTAAATACATCCATGACCTGGGGCAAATACATCCATGAGCTGGGGCAATAAATCCATGAGCTGGGGCAAATATATCCATGTGTGAGCTGGGGCAATATATCCATGTGTGAGCTGGAGAAATATATCCATGTGAGCTGGAGGCAATATATATCCATGTGTGAGCTGGGGCAATATATCCATGTGTGAACTTGGGAAATATATATCCATGTGAGCTGGGGGCAATATACAGTTGTGTTCAAAATTATTCAACCCCCAATGAAATTGAGTGTTTTGGCCAGTTTGACATTGATTTTGATTATTCAGTCA
This sequence comes from Leptobrachium leishanense, assembly GCA_009667805.1. NCBI lineage: Eukaryota > Metazoa > Chordata > Amphibia > Anura > Megophryidae > Leptobrachium > Leptobrachium leishanense. The sequence continues at coordinate 50,576,014 of CM019064.1, forward strand.
TCTTGCTTACAATTAAATCAAAGAGGTACGTGTAGGTCAGACAAATATAACATAACATTTATAATGAAATAACCACAAATGTCTTTTCTGTGCTCACATCATTATCAGTTTTATTCAACCCCCAAGTGACATTCAATCTTAGTACTTAGTACAACATCCTTTTACAGTTATAACAGCTTTTAAACGTGAAGCACAGCTTGACACAAGTGTCTTGCAGCGATCTACGGGTATCTTCGCCCATTCGTCATGGGCAAAAGCCTCCAGTTCAGTCACATACTTAGGCTTGCGCACTGCAACTGCTTTCTTTAAGTCCCACCAGAGGTTCTCAATCGGATTTAAGTCAGGTGACTGCGATGGCCACTCCAAAATGTTCCAGCCTTTAATCTGCAACCATGCTCTAGTGGACTTGGAGGTTTGCTTGGGATCATTGTCCTGTTGAAAGGTCCAACGTCTCCCAAGCCTCAGGTTTGTGACGGACTGCATCACATTGTCATCCAATATCTCCTCGTACTGAAGATAATTCATGGTACCTTGCACACGCTGAAGCTTCCCTGTACCTGCAGAAGCAAAACAGCTCCAATGCATGATTGACCCCCCGCCATGCTTCACAGTAGGCAAGGTGTTCTTTTCTTCATAGGCCTTGTTCTTCCTCCTCCAAACATAGCGTTGATCCATGGGCCCAAACAGTTCTAATTTTGTTTCATCAGTCCACAGAACACTATCCCAAAACTTCTATGGTTTGTCCACATGACTTTTGGCATACTGCAGTCGACTCTTCTTATTCTTTGGAGACAGCAAGGGGGTGCGCCTGGGAGTTCTAGCATGGAGGCCTTCATTACACAGTGTGCGCCGTATTGTCTGAGCTGAAACTACAGTACCCACATCTGACAAATCTTTTCTCAGTTCCTCAGCAGTCACACGGGGACTTTTCTCCACTCTACGCTTCAGGTAGCGCACAGCAGTCGAAGTCGGCATCTTCTTTCTGCCACGACCAGGTAGCGTTTCAACAGTGCCCTTTGCCTTGAATTTGCGAATGATGCTTCCTATGGTCTCTCTTGGTATGTTTAACATCTTTGCAATCTTCTTATAGCCATTGCCCTTCCTGTGAAGAGTAATCACCTCTTCTTTTGTCTTCCTGGACCATTCTCTTGACTTCACCATGTTTGTAACCACACCAGTAAATGTCTAGAAGGAGCTGAGTATCACAGTCATTTTAAAGCTGCCTAATTGGTGCTTATTATGCTTTATTGCTGCTCCGTGACATCCACAGGTGTTTTCAATACCTGATTGACCTCTGTTCTTCAGAGTGGTAGTCTTTAAGGGGTTGAATAATTGTGTCAATGAAGAATTCACAAAAGAAACATTTACTACTGTATTACGAAATAAATTGATGTCATTTTAGTTGCATATGGTTCTTTAAAAAGTCCTTGTAGGATTTCATTCTGAATACAATTACAAATGTACACTAAATTCCCTAAAACCCTTTACAGCATTGGGGGTTGAATAATTTTGAACACAACTGTTTATATCCATGTGAGCTGGGGCAATATATATCCATGTGAGCTGGGTGCAATATACAATATATATCTGTGTGAGCTGGGGGCAAAATATATATCCATGTGAGCTGGGGCAATACTATCTTTTTTATATTGCAGGAAAAAAAAGTAAAAATATAGATCTTTTTTGGGGGGTTGGGGGGGCACTTCATGGATTCTTGCACCGGGGCCCTCAGGTTTCTAGCTACGCCACTGCTGCATGCGGTCTGCTGGTCTTTAATGGGGGTATATATATATCAATATGCTGCATAAGGTCTGCTGGTCTTTAATGGTGGTATATATATATATATCAATATGCTACATGAGGTCTGCTGTTCTTTAATGGGGGTATATATATCAATCAATATGCTGCATGCGGTCTGCTGGAGTTTTGCATGAATTGGTCATAAAATGTGCTCTGATCTTCATCTAAATCACAACAATTTGAAAAACACAGTCTGCTGAAAAGAATACAACACAAACATTATATGTTTTCATGTTTTTATTGAACAGAACATGTAAACATTCACAGTGCAGGGTGGAAAAAGTATGTGAACCTTTGGACTTAATAACTGGTTGACCCTCCTTTGGCAGCAATAACCTCAACCAAACGTTTCCTGTAGTTGCAGATCAGACCTGCACAACAATCTGGAGTAATTTTGGACCACTCCTCTTCACAAAACTGTTTCAGTGTAGCAATATTCTTGGGATGTTTGTGTGAATCGCTCTCTTAACGGTCATGCCACAGCATTTACATAGAAACATAGAAAAATGTCGGCCCATCTAGTCTGCCCAATTACATGGAAACTTTACCTGGATTTATCTTTTGTTTAGGATAGCCTTATGCCTATCCCATGCTTGCTTAAATTCAATTACTGTTTTGGCCTCTACCACTTCAACTGGAATGCTGTTCCATGTATCCACCACCCTCTCAGTAAAATAATGCTTCCTGATGTTACTTTTAAACCTTTGCCCCTCTAATCTAAGACTATGTCCTCTTGTTTTGCTACTTTGTTTCCGTTTAAATATACTCCCTTCTTCTACCTTGTGGATTCCCTTTACGTATTTAAATATCATATCACCTCTGTCTCGTCTTTTTTCCAAGCTGTACATGTTAAGATCATTAAGCCTTTCCTGGTAACTTTTCTCCTTCAAGCCGTACACCATTTTAGTAGCCCTTCTCTGAACTCTCTCTAAGATGTCTATATCCTTCTGGAGATACGGTCTCCAGTACTGCACACAGTACTCCAAGTGAGGTCTCACCAGTGCTCTGTACAGTGGCATGAGCACTTCCCTTTTCCTACTGCTAACACCTCTCCCTACACAACCAAGCATTCTGCTAGCATTTCCTGCTGCTCTATTACATTGACTACTTACCCTTAGATCCTCTGAAATAATAACCCCTAAATCCCTTTCCTCAGATGTTGAGGTTAGGACTGTATCAAATATTCTATATTCAGCCCTTGGTTTTTACGTCCCAGGTGCATTATCTTGCACTTATCCACATTAAAACTCAATTGCCACAGCTCCGACCATTTTTTTAGTTTACCTAAATCATTTGTCATTTGGCTGATCCCTCCAGGAACGTCAACCCTGTTGCAAATCTTTGTGTCATCAGCAAAAAGACATACTTTTCCATTAATACCTTCTGCAATATCACTAATAAAAATATTAAAGAGAATGGGTCCAAGTACTGACCCCTGAGTTACCCCACTGGTAACAAGACCTTGCGCCGAATAAACTCCATTTACCACAACCCTCTGTTGCCTGTCACTCAGCCACTGCCTAATCCATTGAACAATATTGGAATCCAAGCTCAAAGATTGCAATTTATTGATAAGCCTTCTATGCGGAACAGTATCAAAAGCCTTACTGAAATCTAAATAAGCAATGTCTACTGCACCACCTGTGTTACCCAATCAAAAAAATCAATAAGATTAGTTTGGCATGAACTCCCTGAGGTAAACCCATGTTGTTTCTGATCCTGTAATCTATGTGTTTTTAGATGTTCAACAATCTGGTTGAGGTCAGGACTCAGGACTCTGACTGGGCCACTCCAGAAGGCGTATTTTGTTTTGTTGAAGCCATTCTTTTGTTGAATTACTTGTATGCTTTGGGTCATTGTCCTTTTTGCATCACCCCTCCTCTGTGGAGCTTCAGTTGGCGGACAGATGGTCTTACGTTTTCCTGCAGAATGTCTTGATAAACTCTGGAATTCATTTTTCCATCAATGACAACAATCCGTCCAGGCCCTGAGGCAGCAAAGCAGCCCCAAACCATGATGCTCCCTCCACCATGTTTTACAGTGGGGATGAGGTTTTGATGTTGGTGTGCTGTGCCTTTTTTTCTCCACACATAGTGTTGTGTGTTTTTTCCAAACAACTCAATTTTGGTTTCATCTGTCCAGAGAATATTTTGCCAGTAGTGCTGTGGAACATCCAGGTGCTCTTTTGCAAACTTCAAACGTGCTGCAATATTCTTTTTGGACAGCAATGGCTTCATCCGTGGTGTCCTCCCACGTACTCCATTCTTGTTTAATGATTTCCTTATTGTAGATGTCTAACAAAAATGTTTGCATGTGCCAGAGATTTCTGTAAGTCTTTAGCTGACATTCTAGGATTCTTCTTTACCTCATTAAGCATTCTGCGCTGTGCTCTTGCAGTCATCTTTATAGGACGTCCACGCCTAGGGAGAGTAGCAACAGTGCTGAACGTTCTCCATTTGTAGACAGTCTGTCTTACCGTGGACACATGAACATCAAGGCTTTTGGAGATACTTTTGTAACCCTTTCCAGCTTCATGCAAGTCAACAATTCTTGATCGTAGGTCTTCTGAGAGCTCTTTTCTGCGAGGCATGGTTCACATCAGGCAGTGCTTCTTGAAACCAGTAAACCCAAAACTGGTGTGTGTTTTTAAAGGGCAGGACAGCTTTCAGCAACAAATCCAATAATATCACACCGATTGGACTCAAGGTTGGCTCACTCCTGGCTCCAATTAGCTCTTGGAGAAGTCATTAGGCTAGGGGTTCACATACTTTTTCCACCCTGCACTGTGAATGTTTACATGTTATGTTCAATAAACACATGAAAACATATAATGTTTGTGTTGTATTATTTTAAGCAGACTGTGTTTTTCTAATTGTTGTGACTTAGGTGAAGATCAGAGCACATTTTATGACCAATTCATGCAAAACTCCACGTAATCCCAAAGGGTTCACATACTTTTTCTTGCCACTGTATATCAATATGCTGCATGCGGTCTGCTGGTCTTTAATGGGGGTATATATATCAATCAATATGCTGCATGCGGTCTGCTGGTCTTTAATGGGGGTATATTTATCAATCAATATGCTGCATGAGGGCTGCTGGTTTTAATGGGAGTATATATATATCAATATGCATTGCATGCGGTCTGCTGGTCTTTAATGGGTATATACTGTATATCAATATGCATTGCTTGCGGTCTGCTGGTATATCTTTTATCTACTTTGTATTTCTATAACAACTCAATGTTATTGAACCCAGGACATACTTGAAAACGAGAGAAATCTCAATGTGTCCTTCCTGGTAAAATCCTTTATAAATAAATAAATAAAGTGTATTTTTTTTTTTTTTTTACATTTTAAAGTTGGGGCGGTGCCAAATATAGTATCCGCCCCTGATAGCGCGACCCGAATATAATGCTATGGATAGAGATTTATTATGGAAATTAGAAAATACTCAAGACTCAAATATAACGCGAGGAGTAAAATTATAAATGTATTCTATACTGGGAAACCATTAAAATCCTTCCAGGTGTTCTTAACCAGCCCTCAGGCCAGGTTGCTCTGCTATAGAATGATTGTAGTTGCTACTAAAAATGAAGCCACTTGCTACCCATCTTCTTACTTGCGATAAGTTGGCTGGCGGAGCGAGATGACCACAGTGAATCATTCACCAATAGCCAGCACGCAGGGAGGTGTTGTTTTCTGACCTCCTGCTCCAGCAGGCAGGCTCACCCACCGCGTCATCCGCCGATAGTCAGGGAGACTTGGGATCCATGAGCAAGTCGAGTTTTTTTTCTTTTTTCTACATGCCATGCAGATGACTCGAATATAATGCGACCCCTTCAATTTTAAGGTAAATTTTGTCACCAAAATCTAGCGGTATACTCGAGTATCTACATGATACATACACATACACTGCGGGCCCTATTTTGACTGTGTCAGTAGCAGAAGGCTGCTAAGGGAAAAAATAGAATAGTTACCAGGTCTATTCCAACCCAGCTACTGTATTAGCAGCTTGAGTCAGAACAGTTGGGAGCCGCAAACAGATACTGGCAGCAGTGTCGCCCCTGGTGTAGCATCCTGAAGGCCACGGGACTCCATGGAGATAATGTCGACACTGCCACAAGCTCACGTGAGTGGGGTCTAAGGCCGGTGTCAGATGAGCGCACTTCAGAGTGGAAGGAACGTCCTATGGAGGATCGCACTTTGCAGCCCAGTCGAAGCGCGTCATAGTGTATCAATGGGTGGGTTTCAGCACGTCCATTGTAGTGAATGCAACTTGTGCGCATGCTACACCGTGCGACCCGCCCCATCAAAATATCACATCACTGCAACGGACGTTGGGAGGCACATGAGTACACGTGCACGTAGTGCGCTCGTCTGACACAATCCTAAAAGAGACAGAGGAAGAACACTGGTTAAGTATTTTTTCTCAGTCTTCCAATACCTATGACCAAAGGAACCAGAGGATCGCACAGACCTATACCCCTCAAGACAAAAGGGTTAAGTGAGGAAATTTTAGGTGGCTTTAAAAAGAAGTGTTTAGTGATTTTATAAAATTAAAATGACTTAAAACCAAGCTTTGAGAAGCAATATTTTTTGCAGCATACTGGCTTTAGTTGAGAACAGCAAGCTTTGTTATTATATTTGGCTGTACCACTGCTTTGAGCTCCTATTATCAGATCATCCTACATTCATGTACAATGAGGAGCCACCAATTTCAACCTGCAAAAGACATCTGCAGTAAGTTTGAAAGAGTCATTATCTTAACAGCAGGGTTGAATTAGAGCCCTCTTTTAATCAGAGCTCTTTTTCTTAAATAAATTCTATGGGTACTTATCTTGGAATATTCTTGATGTACACCCCACAGAACTAACTAACTGATGCCGCTTCTGCAGACCCATTTAGCACCAGCTGTAAAACCCCCCAGAAATCAAATACCCACATCTTATCCCACGGCAAGAACAACGGCTGGATCCACCGCTTCTGGTCGACGGGAGCAGAGTAAGACTGGGGACAAATAGTCTATAGTCTCCCTCCGTGAATCACTTGGCAGTCCTGCGTAATCTCGCAAGAGTGAGATCTTGCAGGTCACCTGACCCTGCTGCAAAAGCCTCTATGGAGTCCTCCATGGAGTATCTAGGACCTTAGAGCTGCATTACGGGCAGGTGCTGAATTAGCGTCTGCCCCATAATATGGAACTAAAACCGGGATGCTAAGGGGAAACCTGCAGGTATAGGTTTTCCACCTAGCGTCCCCGTTTTAGCAGGCACTTTGTAATAGTGCGATAAATGTTTCCCTATATTTTTATCAAGTTACACAAATGGCCGATAAAATTATCAAGGCGATGCAATGAGTTGCAGATAGTGATACAGATGATTCTGTATCATTGGAATGTCACCAACAGATTCAGTTATTCTTATTATTTACACACAATTGGTAAAAGATAATATTTTAGCTAATATTTTTTCACAATTGGTAAAGCTAATATTTCCTTATAGAAAGTGCCATTGTATTAGTCCTTCACTATCACATCTGACAGGTCCATGGGCTGTGGCTGACAGGAAAGCATCAAGTATTGGTGGGACTCCAGGGACACTATTCCCAGTTGTCAATAAGAAAACTGCAGGAGATGATACACGTGACTAGGGATGAGCCGAACACTCCCCGAGTTCGGTTCGAGCCCGAAGCCGAACTTCCCATTTGTTCGGGACCGAACCCGAACTCGAACCCAATGCAAGTCAATGGGGTTGAAAATTTGGTTTTTAGAGTGCCCTCCAAGAGGGCTTATATGCTACATATTTGCCATAAAAGGTGTATGGGGGTCCGGGTAGTGCCCTGGGGGACAGGAAACAGAGCAAAAAGTAAAAAAAAAAACGTTTTTAAAGGGACAGTGAGTTTTCCATGAAATAAGGGTTTAAAAATATAAAACCAAAAATTCCTTCAAATATCGTGCCTAGGAGGTCCCCATATTGCCCGTGAAGTGGCGGATTTCTAGGATGTATAGAAACACTTAAAAAACAAAAAAATGACGTTTCATATGACGGTAAATGCTTTTCCTTTAATCTATCCATAAACAACTGCTTGGGGCGGCAGTCTGTATGAAAAGAGGAGACATTTTCGTACACGCAGAAAAAGTTTACTGATTTTTGGGTTAAATTATTGTGAAATATATGCAGGCTTTGGATGAAAGTAACAATAGGTGCTTTAAAATTGGTCCTTTAGCATCCCCAACAGTGCCGTCACACCGTAACCCCTCTGAGGATATGAATCTGAATACAGGCGTCAGTGGCAGTGCACCAAATATTGTGCTTTTGGTGCCAGGCCTGCAAGTACTATCATACAGTAACCCCTCTGTGGTATTGTGGAAGAATGCAGGGGTGGACCATGTGGTCCTATATTGAAAAGATATGATTCTGGTCAAGGCGTCAGTGCACCCAGATATTGTGCCTTTAATGCCAGGCCAGCAAGTATCATCATACAGTAACCCCTCTGTGGTATTGTGGAAGAGTGCAGGGGTGGACCATGTGGTCCTATATTGAAAAGATATGATTCTGGTCAAGGCGTCAGTGCACCCAGATATTGTGCCTTTATGCCAGGCCAGCAAGTATCATCATACAGTAACCCCTCTGTGGTATTGTGGAAGAATGCAGGGGTGGACCCCTGTCGTCCTATATTGAAAAGTTTTTGATCTGGTAATGGGCATCAGTGCACCCAGATATTGTGCCTTTAATGCCAGGCCAGCAAGTATCATCATACAGTAACCCCTCTGTGGTATTGTGGAAGAATGCAGGGGTGGACCTTGCGGTCCTATATTGAAAGGTTTTTGATCTGGTAATGGGCGTCAGTGCACCCAGATATTGTGCCTTTAATGCCAGGCCAGCAAGTATCATCATACAGTAACCCTTCTGTGGTATTGTGAAGAATGCAGGGGTGGACCTTGCGGTCCTATATTGAAAAGTTTTTGATCTGGTAATGGGCGTCAGTGCACCCAGATATTGTGCCTTTAATGCCAGGCCAGCAAGTATCATCATACAGTAACCCCTCTGTGGTATTGTGGAAGAATGCAGGGGTGGACCATGTGGTCCTATATTGAAAAGTTTTTGATCTGGTAATGGGCGTCAGTGCACCCAGATATTGTGCCTTTGGTGCCAGGCCAGCAAGTATCATCATACATTAACCCCTCTGTGGTATTGTGGAAGAGTGCAGGGTTGGACCCTGCTGTTCAAAAAATTAAAATGATATAAATCTGGCACAGGCGTCAGTGCTACCAAATATTGTGCCTTTCATGGCAGCAAGTGCATTCACACCGTAACCCTTTTGTGGTATTGTGGAAGAGTTCAGTGCTGGAGGTTTTGTGAATGCAGAAGAGGACATCCCCGATCTATTCCGTTACTTCGGCATCAGGGGATTGATAGCTGCTGATCCAGGACTGATTCATTTTTATAAATGTCAGCCGGTCTACAGAGTCGGTGGACAGATGCACTCTTTTGTCTGTGACAAAACCTCCAGCGTCACTGAACGTCCTTTCGGAAAGCACGCTAGATGAAGGGCAACCTAGTAGCTGCATAGCATATTGGCTAAATTCTGGCCAGTGATCCAATCTCAACACCCAGTAAGCCAGTGGATCATCTGCTGGAAAGGTATCCAGGTCTGCCCTTGCCCCTAGGTAGTCCTGCACCATCTGGTGAAGACGCTGGCAATGGGTGCCTACATTTGACGTCCATGGGCGTCGAGGACTAAAAATTTTTAAAAAAGCATCAGTCAAGCGGCCCTGACCTTCACCACTATTCCTCTGATCACCCGCAGCCTCAGAAGCACGTGTGTCAGCACTTGGTAATCTACCAGTGCCTGGAAAGGTGTTACACAAGTGTCGCTTTAGAGCGTCCTCAAGTTTTTTCATCCTGTGCTCCCTCTGTGTGGGCAGGATGAGCTCTGCAACTTTCCCCTTCTATCGTGGATCAAGAAGGGTTGCCAACCAGTAATGATCCCTCTCCTTGATAGCACGAATCCTTGGGTCCTTTAGCAGGCTTTGCATCATTAGGGAGCCCATGCAGCGTAGGTTGGAGGTGGCATTAGCTTCCGAGTCTTCCTGGTCAATGAGGATGACCGTATTGTGCACTTCCTCCTCCCAGCTACGCACTTGCCCTTCTGTTTCTGGGCACACAAAACCCTCCCTTGGGGAATCCCCACCTTCAATGCCCCCACTACTTAAATATTCCTCCTCATCCTCCTCCTGTCTGATCTGAGTAGGACCCACTGGAATGCTGTCTGCGGAAAGACTGGGGCCTTGAGAGCTAGGGAGGGCCTTCTCTTCCTCCCGCTGCTCTGCCTCTAGAGCCACATCTATAATTCCCCGCAGAGTGTGCTCCAGCAGGAACACTAAAGGAATTGTGTCACTGATGCATGCACTGTCCCTGCTCACCATCCTCGTTGCCTCCTCAAATGGTGACAGTACAGTGCATGCATCCTTGATCATCAGCCACTGCGGGGGGAAAAAAAAACAAGTTGACCTGAACCTGTCCTTGTGCCATACTCACACAGGTACTCATTTATGGCCCTCTGCTGCTTGTGCAGACGCTGCAGCATTGCTAATGTCGAGTTCCACCTGGTGGGCATGTCACAGATCAGATGGTTTGTGGGAAGGTGGAACTCTCTTTGAATTTCTGCCAGGCGAACGCTTGCTGGGAATGACCGTCTGAAGTGGCTGCAGACTTTTCTGGCCTGGATGAGAAGCTCTGGCAGCCCTGGGTACTTGGTTAGGAAACGCTGTACCACCAGATTTAGGACGTGTGCTAGGCATGGTACATGCGTCAATTTACCCTTGCGTAGGGCGGAGAGAAGGTTGCTGCCATTATCGCAGACGATCATTCCCAGCTCAAGCTGGCATGGTGTTAACCATCTCTGCACCTGCCCCTGCAGAGCTGACAAAATTTCTGACCCGGTGTGGCTCCTGTCCCCTAAACAAACCAGCTCAAGCACAGTATGGCATCTTTTTGCTTGAGCCATTGCGTAGACCCTGTCAGGTGTGGGTTTAACTGCCACTTCGCCAGAGACAGAGAAGGAGGAGGAGGAGGAAGAGATGGTGGTGGTGGAGCAGACAGACCTCATACAAGCAGCTTTCTGGAGGCGTGGTGGATGAACAAGCTCCAGCACAGAGCCCCATCTTGGATCCCTCCCAGCTGCAATCAGAGTTACCCAGTGTGCCGTGAAGGAAATGTAACGACCCTGTCCATGCTTGCTGGACCACGTGTCTAAAGTCACATGCACCTTGCTGCTGACTGCCTTTGCCAATGACTCAATAACATTGTCTTCCACGTGCTGGTATAGTGCTGGAATGGCCTTGCGTGAAAAGTAATGGCGTTTTGGAACCTGCCACTGTGGTACAGCACATTCAGCAAATTCACGGAAGGGAGCAGAGTCCACCAGCTGGAAAGGCAGCAGCTGCAATGCGAGTAATTTTGCTAAGCTGGCATTTAGACGCTGTGCTTGGGGATCGTTGGGATTATATTTTTTCTTTCGCTGCAGCAGCTGCGGCAACGTAATCTGACTGCGTAAATCTTCAGCTACTGGGATGATGTCACATTGTGAGGAAGGACCTGGTACATCCATTACTGTAGCATCATCCCTGTCGGTGGAGGTTGTAGGCAATGACATGGCAGGACATACAGTGGGGGTAGAGACAGATGAGGAGGAGGAGGACCTACGCAAAGTTTTGCGCCAACGGGATGTGTGGCACTTATTCATATGTCGCCTCAAGCACGTGGTACCCAAGTGTCCGGTATCTTTCCCACACTTAAGCCTCATCTGACATAGATTACATATAGCAATGCTGCGCTCTACTTCACATTTCTTAAAGAACTCCCAGACAACAGAGTTCCTGCATGTGTTCTTTGAGACAACAGCACTCTGCACCGGAGCAGCTCTGACATGTGATGCCTTGGACTGGCTAGTGCTACGGTTGGTCACAGAGGATGTTGTGCCTCGTGTTTGCTCTGCCTCCTCCTCCCCCTCTTCCTCACTTACTCCCTTCCTCAACCTCAGAGATTGAATCAGAGCACTGTACTTGCTGCGCATCCTCAAGCAGCATGTCACTCTCATTGTAGTCAAACAATTCAGCTGACTCCTCCGTGTGTGATAGCGAGGCTACAGCAGGAGTAGCTGTGGACATGGAGGCTGCATTAGATGCTTTGGCAGCTGAGGTGGACTGTAAAGCACTAGAAGCCTGGCTGGCAGAGGACTCGGAGGATGAGGATGGCCTGGTTAGCCAATCCACCAAGTTCTCTGTATGTTGCTGCTGCTTAAGACGGCCAGCACCAGTTAGAAAGGACAAGCGTGCCCCTGTAGAGGATGCACCACGTCCACCATGACCAGAGGCACAGCCTCCCGACACAGGGGCTGCTTGCCCTCTTATCTGTGTCTGGGAGCGTCTGCCTGTCCTTTTTGTTCTTTCAGACATGGTGAGTGATATATAGATTAATATATACAGAACTCTGATTCAACTCTGGTATAAAGATTTAAAGAACTCTGGTATAACTCAGTGAGACACACTGATAGCTGGCAGCCAGTGACAAGAGACAGATCACCTCAATTCACAAATGTTTTGTAGAAATTAGTGAGCCCCGAAATACAGCGTGGTACTGGATGTGTGACGAGACACAGATCACCTCAATTCACAAATGTTTTGTAGAAATTTGTGACCCCAAAATACTTGCTGGCAGTGACAAGAGACAGATCACCTCAATTCACAAATGTTAGAAATTAGTGAGCCCCAAAATACAGCGTGGTACTGGATGTGTGATGAGACACAGATCACCTCAATTCCCAAATGTTTTGTAGAAATTAGTGAGCCCCAAAATAATGCGTGGTACTGGTTGTGTGACAAGAGACAGATCACCTCAATTCACAAATGTTTTGTAGAAATTAGTGAGCCCCAAAATAATGCGTGGTACTGGCTGTGTGACAAGAGACAGATCACCTCAATTCACAAATGTTTTGTAGAAATTAGTGAGCCCCAAAATACTGCGTGGTACTGGATGTGTGACGAGACACAGATCACCTCAATTCACAAATGTTTTGTAGAAATTTGTGACCCCAAAATACTTGCTGGCAGTGACAAGAGACAGATCACCTCAATTCACAAATGTTTTAAAGAAATTAGTGAGCCCTAAAATACAGCGTGGTACTGGATGTGTGACGAGACACAGATCACCTCAATTCCCAAATGTTTTGTAGAAATTAGTGAGCCCCAAAATAATGCGTGGTACTGGTTGTGTGACAAGAGACAGATCACCTCAATTTACAAATGTTTTAAAGAAATTAGTGAGCCCCAAAAAGATTTGCTGGCACAGTGACAAGACCCAGAAGATCACCTCAATTCACAAATGTTTTAAAGAAAGTTGTAAACCCCAAAAAAACTTGCTGGCACAGTGACAAGACACACATCACCTAAATTCCCTGATATTTGGTAGAAATGAGACCCAAAAAGACTTGCTGGCACAGTGACAAGACCCAGAAGATCACCTCAATTCACAAATGTTTTAAAGAAAGTTGTAAACCCCAAAAAAACTTGCTGGCACAGTGACAAGACACACATCACCTAAATTCCCTGATATTTGGTAGAAATGAGACCCCCCCAGACCCCCCCCAGTAGCGTGGCAGACCGGCAGTAACAAGACACAACTATCTCCTTTGAAATCTCCTCTGAAATGCATGCAGAATCGGCGTCGGCGCGTGGAAACGTTATATAGTGTGCTGCGGGACTTAGCTCTGTGAGCCCATGATTGGGCAAAATTTGCCCAATCAGGACTCTGAGCGGTGATTGGCATAGTGTTGAACCAGTCTTGCACCAGACCTGTGGTCAGGTGCAAGGCTGTAGCCAATTACAAGCTTCAGGCCAGTGGGAAAATGCATTGTGGTCCATTGTGGTCGAACATGCGGCGAACACCTGGAAATGTTCGGTGTTCGCGATCTCATCGAACAGGCCAAGTTCGGGTCGAACCCCGAACCGTCCGAACCCGAACCGCTCATCCCTTACACGTGACGTCTCCTGTAGTTATCCTATTGCCGGGAATCACTATTCCATTCTTGCTGCAGCTGGGCTTGAGTACTGCCATTCCCTGCAGGAGGTTACTGTAAATTATTCCGAATTCCAAGGTAGCTTGAGCTTCCACCCGGGAGATGGTATTTCACTGAGAAATATCGTCTCTTAAAATCTGGTGTTATGTGATTCTGCATTAGCAAAATAACATAATACTCCGTTCTATCCTCCAAAAAATCCCATACTCACCTCTCATCCTGTGGCGGAGGGCGCGACGCGATTCACCACTTCCTTTCTTGGGAGCAGTGAGACTGTAAAAAATAGACCCACCGGGATATTCAGAGAGAGGTGAAAACCAGGAGAATGACAGGAGAATTGGAAATTCTAGGTCAAAATAGCCAAACCAGAAAAATTATCCCATTTATCTCACTTTCCAAATCAGCTATTTGGTCTAGATTGTTCTCTTCTCCTGCCAATTCTCCTGGTTTTCACTTTTCTCTGAATAACCCTGCCAGTCTCAGAACCTCGCCTCGAAATGCAGCACTAACCTCCCTGACACCCACAGTAGCTCTTCCGTGCCACCGCAGGTATCAGCTTGTTGAGTCCATAGGACTCCATGGAGGCTTGCGTTTCCGGGTCGCAAGATCGCGCAGCGCCGCAGAGTAATCACAGAGGGAGACTAGGAACTATTTGTTCCCAGTCTCACTCTGCTCCCAGCAAGAAGAAGCGATGGATCAGGCCACCATTTTTGCCTCGGGATGTGAGGTATGTATGGGATTTAATGGGGTGGGTTTTAGAGTGTGTTAAATGATTTTGCATTTGCAGAATCATTCAACATCAGCTTTTAGGAGCTGTTAAAAATTTGGTTTGCGTGTTTCGACGACAAATTACGTGAGCACTTTGTAATATCTCACTTGTCGAGACTCTAAACATAGATAGCGTCTCCTATCCGTCTCCATGGGGAGTGCAAAGTACAGTAAGCTCGTGCAAGCTGCGAGGCACAAAACATTTTCACCTTGCTGTAGCGTCAAGATTGGGATATCGATGCCAGACCTTAGAACTACCAGGGTTAATGTTTACATATGGAGATGCTACATTAGCACCAAATATGGAATAGAGCCGATTGTAAATAACAGAATACTTTAGAAAGGCCCTAAATACATTGTATGAAAGAAAGAGAGCTTTCAGTCTGTTTGCTTATATACTATTATCTTCAGGACAAAATTAATCAATGAAAAGCATGTTTCAATGTTTGACAAGTACTAAAATGTCCCACAACTTGCATTTATTTATAGTTCTTTCCAAAATGTTGGTGATTTTTATGATATACACGATTCACGGTTGCAAGCCTAGGATGTGTTCAAAGTTTATAACCTCTCATAAACCTTGAATTGCTTTTCATCTTTTTTGTAAATGCCAACAACAGAAAAACAATAAAAAAACAAGCATGATATGGTTCAATGTTTTACTGTAATCTTTTAACACTTTCACCACCAATATTTTTGCTGAAAAGAAATATAATCATACAATTTAATTGAAATGTGGGATATATAGTTTACAATTAAATATAGGGTAAAATAGAAATTTTACAGATAGTTTATTGTTCTGAGATTGTTAAAAAATTTAAATAATGTAAATTTGCTCATTTTTAAATTTTCATGTATTCGTTTATCCATTACAGAAATATTGTTGGAATGAAAGATTCTGAACTCTAGATGACATCCTTTATATCGCACGTTGTCACACTGGGTCTGAATTATCAGCATACAGGCAAAAATGGCATTTGTGTCAAATACCGTAAAAGTGATAAAGATGGATAATAAAGATGTTCAGATCTGTAGTGACAGGGATTTGTAGTGACCACGATACCAATAAAATATAAAAATAATATCTGTATGTGGCATAATGCCTGTGAATGGAAAGTACAGTAACGCCTTGTATCTGTATTGTGCAGGGATTTTCAGTCATTATAACCCATGAAACATATCCCTGTACAGCAGTGAGTGACCCCAGAGCTCTTCCTGTAAGCCGGCCTTTCCCTGGCTGTTGTAATGCAGCAGCAAAGTTCTTGAGTTATTTGCTAGAGTGGGGACGGGTGACGCTAATTACAACTTGTGAATTTCATTTCTCCACAGTGGACACACTAATCTCGCTTTAAAATGGTGTGAAAATGGGTATTGTTATGATAATGAGTGCTTTTCAATGTATTACAATGCAAAATCAAGTTAACTTGTCAAATGGTTAAACAAAACATTTCCTGAAAACCTAAACACAAATGGAGGTTGGTCAGGCAAAGAAACAAGGTGGCTAAAGAGGAGAACTGCCAAGTGATCCCAGTCCTCATCATATGCAGACATCAGGCCGGAGTGCCCGGGAGGTGTGCCTGCCAGTTGCAGAAGCAGATACCTCGAGGACAGCAGGACAAGCATGGACCGCTGAAAAGGCAGATAAAACTCTTACCAAATTCCAGGCTTTTGATTATATAGGCTGAATGGGAACTCCCTTCCGTCTACTAGATTAGTGATGGAACAACTGCTTCACCCCTAATTGTACCCAAAGGTTTTCACCACATTTACTGTAATTGACCAAAATGACATTTACAGCAACATACACATATCAAACAGCATCTAGTGTCACTGAGTGCATAACAAGACCTTGATAAATTTAGATTAATATTGCTTTTTTCTTCTTTATTACAAAAGGAAGGTCTGAACAAATTTGCAGTTCTACACATCCCATGTTTCAAATAACTATTATGCACAGAAAAGCTTGGCAGTGAAAGGGTTCATCAGAGGCTCAGTCAATTGACCTGAATAAATAACTTGGGTAAATCTGTGGATAATACAAGTCCATTTGGATGATGTGGGCTTGCAGAAACTTTGCACTTTTTGCTATTAGCAAATTGTCCTCTGAAGTATTTGCATTATTAACATTTACCTCTTCCACAACCATTGCAGATACGTGTTTCAAAATCCAACATATTGCAAATTGCATGTGACTTATTTTCTGAAATAATTCAATCTATTTATTTTTCAGGCTCTCTCCCCCATCTCAGCTGTTTCAGTTCTGTTGCGCTGCTTCTTTTTCTCTGTGTGAGTTATTTTATAATTAACGGAACTCCCACCTTTTTATCACTATACACTTATACTCAATCTGTTTATCTTCAACTCTGATACTTTATGTGACTTTCTGTTTCCACATATTTCATTTTGTAATTGAAACAAATGATCACTGACGTCGAGAACCAGTTTATCAGAAAATGAACATACATACAGAGTGCATGATGGAAACACTTACTGAAGATAGCACAATCAGCTATCTTCATGTTAAAGGGACACTATACTCATCCTGAGGGATGGGCTGGCGGTTCGATGCGAACATGAGTTCTCATCGAACATCAGCCGTTCGAAAGTTTGCGAACTTCGAACTTTTCAGGCCGTTCGCAAAAAGTTCGAAAAAAAAATAATAATTTTGAAATTTCTTTAAAAAATGTTTAAAAAATCCTAAAAAATCAAAAAATAAAGAGACTCTTTACTGCAGAATATTATAAGCAACAGTTTATTAGATATTGAATTAAAATGGAAATATTTTTAACACTGAAGCCTATGGGATAATCAATCTTGTTGCTAAAACATCAGGCAGACGAGGCCCTCTAATCAGGCACTGTAGAGAGCAGCCCACCGGGGCCTCCCAAGGATCCCTTGAGGAGCATGCGGCCGCCGGATGACAGAGCTGCGACTGTGCGGGCAGGCCGCCCGGGTGCATGTGGCAGAGAGTTGGCGCGGGGGGGAGCCACTGCACCTGCGGCCAAGGCAGACCCCCCCTACAACCAGGATCCATGGAGCCTCCACTGACTGACCACCAGGCTAAGGTAAGGCGACACATTTCTAAAAAAAATTTAATCCGAGGACATTTTTAAATGTCCCAAGGAACATAAAATAAAACCTTTTTTTTCTTTCTGATACTCACCTGATTCCTGGATCCACCAACAAGAGCAGCCTCCCGTCTCCAACGCCGTTAGACGCTGCATACACCGGCGCGCTGTGTGCAGCTTCTGAGAAGATATGCTATTAGTGTAGAGGGAGCGATGCAAAATGTGCAGCCGGCTTCCTCGCTACACTAATAGCGTATCTTCTCAGACGCTGCACACAGCAAGCCGGTTAAAGCTAGCATCAGACTGTAGAGGTGCTGCGCGGCAGTGTGAGGATTCATATGCTGCATTAATTATTCTTCTTACAAATTTGGTTACTTAACCCGTTTCTGTTTGGATTGTAATATTGTGACATCCAGGGCTCCGGGTGGCGATCTGGGGGCCCCCGGATGCATGGTGCCACCAGCTGGCCGAATGCCAGGAGCTGCGGTGGCACTCGGCACAGCTGCGAGTGATCAGGGGGCAGGGGCGTAATGAGGTGGACCCGCCGGGACCTTTAAATTAGGAGTGCGCGCTTACACCTTATCTTGCCGTGGAGTTTCATTCCCGCATCGCTAGCTTACCGAATCAGTTTGTATACTTGTTACCTACCCTCCTTGTTCTGAGGACCCGATCTGTTGCCGGCTTTGCCTGCCATTTGACTATTCTCTCGGTGTACTCCCTTAATGTTCTGTTTGCCTCCTGTTGCTACTGGTGTGCGCCGATTCTCACCATATACAGAAGCACAGTACAAGTGCCTAACCGTTGCTGAGCCGGTTTTGTTATAACAACTATTCTAGCTCTGCGCCCCTGTCTGGTATATTCCGCTGCTTGTTACTGCTGGTGTGCTTCCATCCTGCTATATACTATAGCGCAGTACAAACATGTATTGATCTCAGTAGGGTTGCACCGATACGATACTAGTATCGATATCGGTGCCGATACCGGGTACTGCAGGAGTACTTGGTACTCGTGCAGTACCACCGATATTTTTTTCCGATACCGGAAGCCGGCATTGAGCCGGCTTGCCAGCATCCTAGGGGCTGGGGCGGCTGTCCGAATGCTCTATCGGCATTCGGACAGGCCCTGCAGCTGCTCACCCCACTTTGTTTATACTTACCTTCCTTTAGTGATGCCGGGAAAGTCTTCGCGCACGCGCGCTCCTTGGAAGGTCCCCAGCCGTGATCACGTGGGACCATGTGATCGCGGCTGGGGTCCTTCCAACGAGCGCATGCGCGGAAACTTTCCCGGCATCGCTAAAGGAAGGTAAGTATAAACAAAGTGAGCAGCTGCAGGGCCTGTCCGAATGCCGATAGAGCATTCAGACAGGCCCTGCAGCTGCTCTCCGCTCATACTTACCTTCCTTTAGCGACGCCGGGAAAGTTTCCTCGTGTGCGCTCGTTGGAAGGACCCCAGCCGCGATCACATGGTCCCACGTGGTCGCGACTGGGGACCTTCCAAGGAGCGGCACGCACAAAGACTTTCCCGGCATCGCTAAAGGAAGGTAAGTATGAGCGGAGAGTGCCAGGTTAGCTGGGGGGGCATTATCCATGAGCTGGGGCATTTCCATGAGCTGGGGGCATTTCCATGAGCTGGGGCATATCCATGAGCTGGGGCATTTCCATGTGCTGGGGCATTTCCATGAGCTGGGGCATTTCCATGTGCTGGGGCATTTCCATGTGCTGGGGCATTTCCATGAGCTGGGGCATTTCCATGAGCTGGGGCATTTCCATGTGCTGGGGCATTTCCATGAGCTGGGGCATATCCATGAGCTGGGGGGCATTTCCATGAGCTGGGGGCATATGCATGAGCTGGGGGGCATATCCATGAGCTGGGGGGCATATCCATGAGCTGGGGCATTGTCCATGAGCTGGGGGGCATTATCCATGAGCTGGGGCAATATCCATGAGCTGGGGAGATTATCCATGAGCTGGGGCAATATCCATGAGCTGGGGCATTACCCATGAGCTGGGGGCATTATCCATGAGCTGGGGGCATTATCCATGAGCTGGGGGGCATATCCATGAGCTGGGGCATTATCCATGAGCTGGGGGCATTATCCATGAGCTGGGGCAATATCCATGAGCTGGGGGCATTACCCATGAGCTGGGGGCATTATCCATGAGCTGGGGGGCATATCCATGAGCTGGGGCATTATCCATGAGCTGGGGGCATTATCCATTAGCTGGGGCAATATCCATGAGCTGGGGACATTATCCATGAGCTGGGGCAATATCCATGAGCTGGGGCATTACCCATGAGCTGGGGGCATTATCCATGAGCTGGGGGCATTATCCATGAGCTGGGGCAATATCCATGAGCTGGGGGGCATATCCATGAGCTGGGGCATTATCCATGAGCTGGGGGGATATCCATGAGCTGGGGCATTATCCATGAGCTGGGGGCATTATCCATGAGCTGGGGAAATATACATGAGCTGGGGGCATATCCATGAGCTGGGGGCATTATCCATGAGCTGGGGGCATTATCCACGAGCTGGGGCAATATCCATGAGCTGGGGGCATTATCCATGAGCTGGGGAAATATCCATGAGCTGGGGGGCATTACCTATGAGCTGGGGGGCATTATCCATGAGCTGGGGGCATTATCCATGAGCTGGGGCAATATCCATGAGCTGGGGGCATATCCATGAGCTGGGGGGCATAGCCATGAGCTGGGGCAAATCCATGAGCTGGAGGGCAATATCCATGAGCTGGGGGGCATTATCCATGAGCTGGGGCATATCCATGAGCTGGGGGGCATTATCCATGAGCTGGGGGGCAAATCCATGAGACCTGGGGACTTTATATGAGGTCTGTTCTTATTGGAAAGCGGTCACATGACATAAGAAAAAAGTATCGGTACTCGGTATCGGTGAGTACTTGATCAAAAGTATCGGTACTCGTACTCGGTCTTAAAAAAGTGGTATCGGTGCATCCCTAAATCTCAGTCTGTGGTGTATATTGTTGGTGCTGTATCCCTGGCCTGTTTGGCTGCTAGAGGTTAGGTTTAGTGGTCCCGAGTCCCGACCATCCTAAGGATAGGAGGGTTAGAGGTCTGTTACCAGGGATCCTACCAGGTCTGTCCTGGGGAATCGTTACAAATATGCGGTGAACGCCGCAGCAAATGTTAATGCTCATGCAAGTGAGCGTTAACGTTTGCGTTAAGATCGTAATTTTTCCCACTCGTCGTTGCTCAAACATTTCCCATGGCTTCAAATCGCGTTTAAACATGAGGAAAGTGGTAAAATTAGCTCAGTGCACAGCGGTGAAATGGCTCAAAAAACGTTTTTTGGATCAAGCTTGGGAAAAACATCAGACGCTTGGGTACCACGTGCTTGAAGCGACATATGACCACCTGCCACGCATCCCGTTGGCACAACACTTTGCATAGGTCCTCCTCCTCATCTGTCTCTACCCCCACTATATGTCCTGCCATGTCATTGCCTACAATCTCCCCTGACAGGGATGATGCTACAGTAATGGGTGTACCAGGTCCTTCCTCAGAGTGTGACAGCATCCCATCAGCTGCAGATTTACACAGTCAGATTTTGTTGCCCCAGCTGCTGCAGCGTAACAAAAAATATAGTCCCAACCATCCCCTTGCACAGTGTCTAAATGCCAGCTTGGCAAAATTACTTGCATTCCAGCTGCTGCCTTTCCAGCTGGTGGACTCTGCCTCCTTCCGTGAATTTGCCGAATGTGCTGTACCACAGTGGCAGGTTACAAAACGCCAGTTCTTTTCACGGAAGGCCATTCCAGCACTATACCAGCATGTGGAAGACAATGTTATGGAGTCATTGGGAAAGGCAGTCAGCAGCAAGGTGCACATTACTTTAGACACGTGGTCCAGCAAGCATGGACAGGGCCGTTACATTTCCTTCACGACACACTGGGTAACTCTGCTTGCAGCTGGGAGGGATCCAAGACGGGGCTCTGTGCTGGAGCTTGCTCATCCACCATGCCTCCAGAAAGCTGTTTATATGAGATCTATCTGCTCCACCACCTCTTCCTCCTCCTCCTTCTCTGTCTCTGGTGATGTGGCAGTTAAACCGTTGCGTGGCAGGGGCTACGCAGTGGCTCAAGCAAAAAGGTGCCACACTGTGCTTGAGCTGGTTTGTTTAGGGGACAGGAGCCACACCGGGCCAGAAATTCTGTCAGCTCTGCAGGGGCAGGCACAGAGATGGTTAACACCATGCCAGCTTGAGCTGGGAATGGTCCTCTGTGATAATGGCAGCAACCTTCTCTCTGCCCTACGCCAGGGTAAGTTGACGCATGTACCATGCCTAGCACACATCCTAAATCTGGTGGTACAGCGTTTCCTAACCAGGTACCCAGGGCTGGCAGAGCTTCTCAGCCAGACCAGGAAAGTCTGCAGCTGCTTCAGACGGTCATTCCCAGCAAGTGTTCGCCTGGCAGATATTCAAAGAGAATTCCACCTTCCCACAAACTGTCTGATCTGTGACATGCCCACCAGGTGGAACTCGACATTGGCAATGCTGCAGCATCTGCACAAGCAGCAGAGGGCCATCGATGAGTACCTGTGTGAGTATGGCACAAGGACAGGTTCAGGTCAACTTGTTTCCCCCCCCGCAGTGGCTGATGATTAAGGATGCATGCACTGTACTGTCACCATTTGTGTAGGCAACGAGAATGGTGAGCAGGGATAGTGCATGCATCAGTGACACAATTCCTTTAGTGTTCCTGCTGGAGCGCACTCTGCGGGGAATTATAGATGTCGCACTAGAGGCAGAGCAGTGGGAGGAAGAGGAGGACTTCTTAGCTCTCAAGGCCCCAGTCTTTACGCAGACAGCATTTCTGCGGGTCCTCAGATCAGACAGGAGGAGGATGAGGAGGAGGAATATTTATGTTGTGGGGGCATTGAAGGTGGGGATTCCTCAAGGGAGGGTTTTGTGTCCCCAGAAACCCAAGGACTAGTACATGGCTGGGAGGAGGTAGTGCACAATAGGGTCATCCTCAGCGACCAGGAACACTCGGAAGCTAATGCCACCACCAACTTACGCTGCTTGGGCTCCCTTATCCTGCAAAGCCTGCTAAAGGACCCTAGGATTCGTGCTATCAAGGAGAGGGATCATTACTGGTTGGCAACCCTTCTTGATCCACGATACAAGGGTAAGGTTGCAGAGCTCATCCTGCCCTCACAGAGGGAGGACAGGATGAAACAAATTAAGGATGCTCTAAAGCGACACTTGTTTAACACCTGTCCAGGCACTGGTAGGTTACCAAGTGATGACATATGTGCTTCTGAGGCTGTGGTTTATCAGAGGAAGAGTGGTGAAGGTCAGGGCCGCTTGACTGTTGCCTTTTGCAATTTTTTTAGTCCACGACGCCCAGGGACGTCAAATGTAGGCACCCATTGCCAGCGTCCTCACCATATGGTGTAGGACTACCTAGGGGCAAGGGCAGACCTTGATACCTTCACAGTAGATGATCCACTGGCTTACTGGGTGTTGAGATTGGATCACTGGCCAGAACGTAGCCAATATGCTATGCAGCTACTAATTTGCCCTTCATCCAGCGTGCTTTCTGAAAGGACCTTCAGTGCCACTGGAGGTTTTGTCACAGACAAAAGAGTGCGTCTGTCCACCGACTCTGTAGACCGGCTGACATTTATAAAAATGAATCAGTCCTGGATCAGCAGCTTTCACTCCACTGATGCTGATGTAATTGAATAGATCGAGGATCTCTTCTGCATTCCTAAAACCTCCACCACTGCACTCTTCCACAATACCTCAGAGGGGTTACGTTGTGAAGGCACTAGCTGGCACCAAATGTCCAATTTTAATGCACCTGTTGTTACTTTCATCCAAAGCCTGCATAAATTTCACCATAATTTAGCCAAAAAATCACTAAACTTGTTCTGTGGGTCCTAAAACGTCTCCTCTTTGCAGACAGGCTGCCACGCCAAGCAGTTGTTTATGAATAGATTAAAGGAAAACCATTTTCCGTCACTTGAAATGTCATTTTTTTCTTTTTAAATGTTTCTATACATCCTACAAATCCACCACTTCATGGGCAGGTTATGGGGACCTCCTAGGCACGATATTTGAAGGAATTTTTCATTTTTATTCTTAACCTTTATGTCATGGAAAAATCACTCTTCCTTTAAAAACATTTTTTTTTTAACTTTTTGTCCTTGTTTCCTGTCCCCCAGGGCACTGTCCAGACCCCCATACACCTTTTATGGCAAATATCTTGCATAAATGCCCTCTTGGAGGGCACTCTAAAAATCGACCGTTCGAGTCCCATTGACTTGCATTGAATTCGAATCGTGTTCGCGTTCGAATTCGAACTTTTTCAAATGTTCGTGTTCGAATGCAAACCGAACACGGGGTGTTCGGCCCATCACTAATCCTGACCATTTTATCTTATTAAAGTTGCCAGGATGTGAGATGTACCCCCCCCATTCTTTCCCCCTCCTTGCAGCCCATATCTGGAGTTTCCTCCGCACACCCAGCATCACCAGCAAATAGGATTTTGAGTTTCCCGGCTGTCGGTCACCAGATCAGTCACTACAGGAGTAAGAACACAGGGAGCGCGGTGCTGTCACCCTCTCTGAGACTTCCCACGATTGCGAGTGTTCTCAGAGAGGCAGCGATGAATTGGTTCTACGCATGCAATTCAGCTCGAATCCATCATTCTGTGCAGGTGCTACAGAACTTGGGTCCCCAACACCCGCATTGCCCCTTTGCAATCCATAATTTTCCCCCTCTGCCGGTCCCTCCATTGGCTTCCTGTACTTTTCAGGTTACAGTTTAAAATTCTGACGTTCACATTGAAATCACTCAATAACTCGACCCCTCCTTACATGCATTTTTTATTTTATTATTATTATTATACTTTATTTATATAGCGCCAGCATATTCCGCAGCGCTGAACAATGGGCACAATATAGATAGGGTTAAAATACTTTGGGCCCTATTACAATCTTCGCTTTAAAACACTTGTGTAACGCGTGACTTTGTGCGCCAAGCGTTAAACATTGAAGCGCATAAATCAACGTTGGAATTGCAATCCTCGCACATTTTTTCATCCGTCCAGGAATAACGCGCTTTAAACAGACGCACATAAATGCGCGCACAGCAAAGTTTTGCACAGAAATCAGTGTGCGGACTGTTTTTTCACGCGATTCAGCCAATCAGAATTGAGAAACACAATTATCTCAAGTTATGTTTTTGCGCCTGTCAAAGTCAATCTGCGCATATATGCTGCAGCAATGATAAATGCACGCACAACTTCTCAAATTTATTGGTTTGATATGTGTAGAATGTGTAACTATACTTTGCTGCATTTTTTTTGGGCTGGTGTATTTGGTTTCGGCCAGGTTGATAGAATTTGCCATTAACACCAGCTTCTAGGAGTTGCTAAAATTATGCGCGCAACCTCTATGTGTTAATTCCTGTGCATAGATTATAATACCACCCGCGTACCAGTGCACAAACGCATTTGCGCTCACAATGTTAAGTATAGGACGCGTGACGTACAGTAAGCTCGCGCAGGTGATTAGTGAGGACAGGTAGTGGGGAGCGGAGTTAGTGAGAGCTTTGCAGGTCAGGGTAAGGATTTCGCAAGCATCCCGTCTAGACCACTCCAGCCGGCGGGCAACCTCCGCCTGTCCTCTGTCTACACCTGCACTGCTAACTCTCCCCACCAAGACTTCTCAAAGATCTACCTCACCCTATCAAACTCTCCCCATATCTTTGGGAGTTCAATAAATCCCTCGAAACCCATCTCTTCAGATTAGTGTATCACATACATAGCATACTGATGCTGCTCATCCCTCTGCCCACCTACTCACACGTCATGATTGAGCCACTTCTATGACCCCACCTTTCCTGAACCACTGGCACTAGTGATCCTTATGACCAATAAAGCTCTGCTTGTGTTCCTCCACCCCAATCCTTGTAGATTGTAAACTCCTATAAGCAGGTCCCTCTTTATCTCTTGTCTCCATCCGTTGTTTATTTATTTGTGTCTTGTTCCCTTTGGTTATTGTAAAGCACTGCGGAAACTGTTGGCGCTATATAAATGATGATAATAATAATAATAATTATATTGTGCCCAAGTCCTGAGTAAGGAAGATAGTGCAGATACCCAATGACAGATAATGTGGCGCTAGTTAGTATAGGGGTTAACTAAATGGGATATTGGGTAGTGGGAGGGTGGATAGATGGCAGATAGGTATTATAGGGGTAGCTAGTATGAGATTAGCTAGTAATGATGCTTAGGAGGGATATGGGCCCTAGAGATGTGCACAGCTGAAAAATTTGCTTTGTTTCATTTCGTTTGAAAATAATTTAGTCAAAAGAGAATTCGTTTGAATGCTGATTTCTTTTCAAAATTTTGTTTCGTAATTTTGATTTGATTCAAATTTTTGGCTCACTAAAAAAAACAAAATAAATCAAATCTTGCTCAATTACTATTAGGTTTGGGTTAAACATGAGGGTTAAAAGGCAAGCTAGGGTTAAATATTGACCTGTCTATTGGCCTGTGGTGCTGAATACAACAGATTCAGCACAACAGCCAATTGACAGGGAAGGGGTGCTTTGTGAAACAGTAAAACAAAACGGATTCGCTTTCATAATTTCGTTTGTAAATTGGGATCGATTCGAAGTTTAGGATCACTAGAAAAACAATAAATCCTGCTCAATTACTCTTAGATTAGAGTTAAACAGGGTTAAAAGGTAAGCTAGGGTTAAATTACCATTTCGCTGAAGTGTGCATAGAGGAATCATTCAATCAATGGTTCTCTTGTGAATCAGTATAACAAATCAATTTCGTTATATACCGTTTCGTTTTCGTTTCAATGCGGATGAAACAAATTCATTATTTCGGAAGTACTTCTGAAATTTGAATAAATGAATTATCGGACGAATTGAGATTTGTTACTAAACAATTGCACACCTCTAATGGTCCCTTGGAGGTCCACCTATACTATTAACCCCTTAACTCCTGCTAGGTTAGTAAACAATGAGTTTAAATTGTCTTGTGTTTGCGTGGTGAATAATATAGATATGTTGGTATGTGTTTCTGTTTGGTTTTTATTAAAACACACTGATATTTAGGTTTATTAACCTGCAAATTCTGGGCAATTTAGACTCACAAATAACTTGTCTGTGCATCCTCAGGCATTATATGCTGCTCATTTTTCATATTTTTTTTAATTAAACTCAACTTATTTTTATGTTTTCTAAAGACTTAAATATTAAAATTCAGAAATGCAAAATACTAAATTAAGAATCAAAACGTCTGCAATAATGAATTTATATGTCAGCGGGATTTGCCATGGTTTCACATTGTGCACTGAATGTTTTGCATGGCATTTGTTTCTACGAGCACTTCTTTTGACAGGTAATGCACCAACATTATTTACTTCTTCAAGCAATACCGAAGTTTAAAAAATATATAAAGGAGAAGATTTATCAAGCGGAGAAAACAATCTTCTTTGCGTGAAATTATGGTTTAAGGAAGATTCACTGCTTGATAAGTCACATACCGGGAAAGAATGAAAATAAAAAAAATAAAAATTGGAGGACTTGTTAAGTCTCACTAGAGATATTTTCCACTTGATGAGCGAGGCGTCAACGCAGAAGGCAAAACATATCTAGAAAAACTCTGTGGCTGACAGCATTTTGCTTAAAAGACATGGGGCTATATTATATTCTTCACGCAAAAAGCCTCGCGCAAAGCAAAAATCTTTGCGCCGAGCGTTAAACTTTTTTGTGCGCAAATTACAATCCTCACGGTTTTTTTCTTTCGCCGATCAATTGCGCGTGCAAAAAGGACGCACACAAATGCAGGAGCCGTACCGTCTTGGGCAAAAATCTTTGTGCGCAGTTTTTTGCACTCATTCAGCCAATCAAAATGAAACACACCTATCAAATGCAACTGAATTGCGTCTGCCAGAGGCATCGGAGACGGGTTCTGCGTCTATGATGCAAAATGAGCACATATGCTATAGTAATAATACACACACACCTGCCATCATCCATTATATTGTTGCTGAATTCCTTTTTATGGGCTTGATTTCTTTTTTGGTTAGCCAGAGTGTTCAGATTTGCCGTTAGCACCAGCTTTTAGGAATTGCTAAAATTATGCGCGCAAAGGCTATGCGGTAATTACCGTGAATAGATTGTAATACCATCCTCGTACCAGCGCACATTCGCATTTACGCTCACAATGTTAAGTATAGGACGTGCGCAGTACAGTAAGCTCGCAGGGTTTGCGCAGGTTCACCCGCGGAAGACAATTGCGCGCGGTTGTTGCGCTGACTATACGATACGGGATTCGGCGCAAATGGTTTTACCCCTCACGTTAATGTTTTTTTGCACCGGCGCAAACGTTTGCGTGAAGATTGTAATTTAGCCCATAATATGTAAATGTGTACAGTGGGAGTTACACCAAAGCAAATATCTAAAAGCTTTGTAGCTGATTATTTGGATAAAATGGTTATTGACAGAATAATGACATACTTTTTACACATTTTTATTTTTGATATTCTAAAGAAATGACATTAGGTAAAACCTTTTTCTGTTCTTGGTGCAAGTCACTCTGTAAACTCTTTTCTTATTTAATTTAATGTAGAGGCTTCTGTATTGTGTGAGCAATCACCAATGGAAGGGAGCCCTGAACTCCAAGCTGCCTTTCTTGTAAAGCAGCCTGCATCCTGTTCCTTTATCCTGTTCCCATAGTTTTCTCTTCAGTTGTGCCCCCAGCCTTCCAGAGCCTCCTGCTTTGCCCTCAGCCCTCCAGACCCGCCTGTGTCCTGGGCCTTCCAGAGTCTCTTTGTGTCCAAGCCTCCAGTGTCTCCTCATGCCCTCAGCCTTCCATAGCCTCCTGTTATGTCCTTAGACTTCCAGAGTCTTCTACTGTGCCCTCATCCTTCCAGAGCCTCCTGCTGTGCCCTCAGCCTTTCAGAGCTTCCCTGTGCCCCAGCCCAGCCTTATTCTTGTGTTGTCCACTTGTCCTTGTCCAGCCGGGTTCCTGTGTTGTCACTTGCCCATCTCCAGCACTGTTTCAGTGGTGTCCACTTGCTTGTGTCCAGCTTCACTCCTTTTCAGTCCATCTTAGGTTAGCCCATGTTTATAGAAAAAACAGAGGGGTTGTGTGCTGGCACTTAATTTATTATTAGCAACGTTAATTGTTACCCCAACTATTTAATGATTCTAAAAAATAGGAAAGGGGTATAAATCCACTTCAGGTATGCTGCTACACTGGGGTACAGTACAATAAAACCTCTCACAAAAGATTGTACCACAAATAATATACAGAAACAAACAAAGATCACCAGATAGCGCAAAAAGTATTTTCCTTATGTATATACATGTATACGGTAGTATCTATCGAATAGTACTTATGGTAATACGGGATTGGAGGTTTAGGTATGTCCACTGTCCAGACAAAATTCCGACGCAAGCAAGAGATGAGGCAGATGAAAAGAAGCGATATGCGGGTAGTAGTCAGGTAATCCTCCTATAAAAGAAACACTCATGCGTATGAAATGAGCCTAATGATCTGACAGGCTCCAACCTCGGTGAGTGCAAATTCGGCTGTAGTCTCTATACGCTTCCCACCATATAAGGAGTTATTGCGCTATGTGAGCGCCTGTTTTGTGTTTTTTCGAGTGATCCACACCATACGGAAAAAAATAGAACATGCAGTACAATACAACCTTATAGATGGTCAAATAGGTTTGTTTGCCGATACAGGATCTTCAAAGGAGTACAAAGCCTCTAGAATTAGAGCATACACAAGGACATAGCGTAATACTGTCAAAAATTTAATAAAACATAAAACCACAGAAAGGAAGCCACTCACAAAATTAGTGGCACACAATGGATAAAAGTGTGCAACAGCGCATATTTAAACAATTCGTTCGGATAGTCACCACAGCCGGAAAGACATCGTCCTTAAAGCGTAATTTTCTGTAGGAGAGCCTGGCCAGGATACCACTCCGTGCTGAGAAGTCCAAATCACAGGTGAAGCCACAGTCTTTCAGAACAACCAAATGGGGAACCGAAGACCTGGAGACATCCAAAGTGAATGATGGACGATCCGATTCGCGGACGAATAATGGACGATCCGGCGGGCGAACGAACGAAGAATAATAGAAACGAGCAAGTCAGTTCGACGCGTTTCGTCCTCTGACTTATTCATGAACTGCAGTTCATGAATAAGTCAGAGGACGAAACGCGTCGAACTGACTTGCTCGTTTCTATTATTCTTCGTTCGTTCGCCCGCCGGATCGTCCATTATTCGTCCGCGAATCGGATCGTCCATCATTCACTTTGGATGTCTCCAGGTCTTCGGTTCCCCATTTGGTTGTTCTGAAAGACTGTGGCTTCACCTGTGATTTGGACTTCTCAGCACGGAGTGGTATCCTGGCCAGGCTCTCCTACAGAAAATTACGCTTTAAGGACGATGTCTTTCCGGCTGTGGTGACTATCCGAACGAATTGTTTAAATATGCGCTGTTGCACACTTTTATCCATTGTGTGCCACTAATTTTGTGAGTGGCTTCCTTTCTGTGGTTTTATGTTTTATTAATTTTTGACAGTATTACGCTATGTCCTTGTGTATGCTCTAATTCTAGAGGCTTTGTACTCCTTTGAAGATCCTGTATCGGCAAACAAACCTATTTGACCATCTATAAGGTTGTATTGTACTGCATGTTCTATTTTTTTCCATATGTCTATTATTCTAGCACGTTGGTGGAGAGTGCTGTGAACTGCAGTTTCTATTTCTCTTGGGGATACATCTTCACACCCTGTTTAGTATTGATCCACACCATACTACAAGGGCAGGAGCGGGGGAACATTACTGGGTACTACGGAGGATTACCTGACTACTACCCGAATATCGCTTCTTTTCATCTGCCTCATCTCTTGCTTGCGTCGGACTTTTGTCAGGACAGTGGACATACCTAAACCTCCAATCCCGTATTACCATAAGTACTATTCGACACTGTGGCAAGAAAAAGTATGTGAACCCTTTGGGATTACGTGCAGTTTTGCATGAATTGGTCATAAAATGTACTCTGATCTTCATCTAAATCACAACAATTTGAAAAACACAGTCTGCTTAAAATAATACAACACAAACATTATATGTTTTCATGTGTTAATTGAACATAACATGTAAACATTCACTGTGCAGGGTGGAAGAAGTATGTGAACCCCTAGCCTAATGACTTCTCCAAGAGCTAATTGGAGCCAGGAGTGAGCCAACCTTGAGTCCAATCAGTGTGATATTATTGGATGTGTTGCTGAAAGCTGTCCTGCCCTTTAAAAACACACACCAGTTTTGGGTTTACTGGTTTCAAGAAGCACTGCCTGATGTGAACCATGCCTCGCAGAAAAGAGCTCTCAGAAGACCTACGATCAAGAATTGTTGACTTGCATGAAGCTGGAAAGGGTTACAAAAGTATCTCCAAAAGCCTTAATGTTCATGTGTCCGCGGTAAGACAGACTGTCTACAAATGGAGAAAGTTCAGCACTGTTGCTACTCTCCCTAGGCGTGGTCATCCTGTAAAGATGACTGCAAGAGCACAGCGCAGAATGCTTAATGAGGTAAAGAAGAATCCTAGAGTGTCAGCTAAAGACTTACAGAAATCTTTGGCACATGCTAACATTTTTGTTCACACATCAAGAATAAGGAAAACATTAAACAAGAATGGAGTACATGGGAGGACACCACGAAGGAAGCCATTGCTGTCCAAAAAGAATATTGCAGCACATTTGAAGTTTGCAAAAGAGCACCTGGATGTTCCATAGCACTACTGGCAAAATATTCTGTGGACAGATGAAACCAAAATTGAGTTGTTTGGAAAAAACACACAACACTATGTGTGGAGAAAAAAAGGCACAGCACATCAACATCAAAACCTCATCCCCACTGTAAAACATGGTGGAGGGAGCATCATGGTTTGGGGCTGCTTTGCTGCCTCAGGGCCTGGACGGATTGTTGTCATTGATGGAAAAATTAATTCCAGAGTTTATCAAGACATTTTGCAGGAAAACGTAAGACCATCTGTCCGCCAACTGAAGCTCCGCAGAGGATGGGTGATGCAACAGGACAATGACCCAAAGCATACAAGTAATTCAACAAAAGAATGGCTTCAACAAAACAAAATACGCCTTCTGGAGTTGCCCAGTCAGAGTCCTGACCTCAACCCGATTGAAATGCTGTGGCATTTCACACCAGAGCGATTCACACAGACATCCCAAGAATATTGCTACACTGAAACAGTTTTGTGAAGAGGAGTGGTCCAAAATTACTCCAGATCGTTGTGCAGGTCTGATCTGCAACTACAAGAAACGTTTGGTTGAGGTTATTGCTGCCAAAGGAGGGTCAACCAGTTATTAAGTCCAAAGGTTCACATTCTTTTTCCACCCTGCACTGTGAATGTTTACATGTTCTGTTCAATAAAAACATGAAAACATATAATGTTTGTGTTGTATTATTTTAAGCAGACTGTGTTTTTCAAATTGTTGTGACTTAGATGAAGATCAGAGCACATTTTATGACCAATTCATGCAAAACTCCACGTAATCCCAAAGGGTTCACATACTTTTTCTTGCCACTGTAGATACTACTGTATATATGTATATACATAAGGAAAATACTTTTTGCTTTATCTGGTGATCTTTGTTTGTTTCTAGCCCATTTTTATGTCTGTTTATACTAATAAACCCATATTGGACCTGTAAATACCTGCCTCTGTCTCTGTGTTGCTGTATCCTGAGCTCAGACTCCCATGTACACTGACATTAGAACTCTCATAAAGCATGAAAATACTCACATTTAAGTATGCTGGGTATTCCAGGGGTAATCCCCTTGCTCGAGGTGTCTAGAGGGTAGTCAGCTATACTCGCCTAACGAGGCTGAAATGATCGCTGGCGTTGCTGCACCTCTCATACAGAGATGACTCCCGTGGTATTTCGGTACTGAAACACCATTTCTGCCGCCTGATATGCATATGATGATGTATTCTCTGACCTGAGGCGGGACCACCATAAGCCAGGCCAATAGTGCTGTTGCCTCTTCTCAGGGCCCTGAGAAGTGCAAGGAAAGAAAGAGCGCCGAAATTCCATTGGAATCTTTGAATAACTATGTAAGACTGAAAAAAATAGAATTATAAATACAACGCAGGACTACTATGGCGCTATTGAAAATAACAAATAAAAAGAAGGGTGCTGCTAGAATCCTAGAGAGCTAGTCTGTCCACCTAGCAAACAAAATTGAGATAAACATATAAAAGGTAAGGACAGCACTCCCAAAATAATTAAAAAAAATAAAAAAGGCAAGGTCCCATATATACAGTATATCCATTAGAAGATTTCCTCCTATTGGTGACTATCCCTCTGAGGTATTTGTATCTTTTATATTCTTCCTCAAGAAGGACTGATTGTGACTCTATCCCCTTGATTCTAAGGAGGACTATAAGCAGAACTTTTTCCCTTGCCTTTTTTTTTTATTATTATTATTTTGGGAGTGCTGTCCTTACCTTATGTTTAACCCTGTAAGACTGGCCTAAGGAGGAGGAGGAGTCACCAGGAGGCAGAAACCTGTAGTAATCTATTCCTTTGCCCTCAGTACTTGCCCTGACATAATTTTAGCTTCCTTACTTTTTCCTTGTTTTCCTCTTTGGACATGTTCATGCAATGATGGCGGTGTTGGCAGGGGTCAAGTCCTGGCCACGTCACACTGACAGTTACACCCTGACCACACAGAATTATATAATCAGCACAGCCCCAGAATTATATAACCAGCAGACCCCCAGAATTAAATAACCAGCAGACCCCCAGAATTATATAACCAGCAGAGCACCCAGAATTATATAACCAGCAGACCCCCAGAATTAAATAACCAGCAGACCCCAGAATTATATAACCAGCAGACCCCCAGAATTAAATAACCAGCAGACCCCAGAATTATATAACCAGCAGACCCCAGAATTAAATAACCAGCAGACCCCCAGAATTATATAACCAGCAGAGCACCCAGAATTATATAACCAGCAGACCACCAGAATTAAATAATCAGCAGACCCCAGAATTATATAACCAGCAGACCCCCAGAATTATATAACCAGCAGAGCACCCAGAATTATATAACCAGCAGACCACCAGAATTAAATAATCAGCAGACCCCAGAATTATATAACCAGCAGACCACCAGAATTAAATAACCAGCAGACCCCCAGAATTATATAACCAGCAGACCCCATAATTAAATAACCAGCAGACCCCAGAATTATATAACCAGCAGACCCCCAGAATGAAATAACCAGCAGACCCCAGAATTATATTACAGCAGACCCCCAGAATTATATAACCAGCAGAGCACCCAGAATTATGTAACCAGCAGACCCCATAATTAAATAACCAGCAGACCCCCAGAATTATATAACCAGCAAACCCCCAGAATTATATAACCAGCAGAGCACCCAGAATTATGTAACCAGCAGACCCCAGAATTAAATAACCAGCAGACCCCAGAATTATATAACCAGCAGAGCCCAAATTGAACTATACACAGAGCCCCCCCGAATGACATATACACAGAGCCCCCAGAATGACATACACACAGAGCTCCCAGAATTATATACACACAGAGCCCCCACAATATTCCATACCTGGCAAGCACAGACCTGCGTTGTTCCTCCGGATTGCCCGGCATGCTCCTTCACGTGGCCGTCGGCTTCTGAAGGCTGGGACGCGCTCTTGCGAGATCTCGGCTGCGTCACATCCTTCCGGTCGGCGGCTGCACGTGGGAGGCTAGGAGCAGGCCAGGCATTGGGGGGGGGGACTGCGGAATATGCCGGCGCTTAATAAATAAAGTATAATAATAATAATAATTCCGCTAGCAGCCCCAGGGATACGCTTTGTTGGCTCACAGTGGGAACCTGCGTTCCCTCTGCGGGAGAAGTGCGGGAACGCCGTTCCCGCGCGTTCCGCGCGTTCCCGCGCGTTCCCGCGCGTTCCCTCAGGACTCGAGCCCTGGGTGTTGGGTTGTGAAAGCCAGTTGACACTGTCATCATTTACTCTTTCTCTGTTTGAAATCTGTGGCATTCATCACAAAAACATGACTTTTATTGACATGAAATGTCTTAAACAAATCAAACATTTAATTGTAAATAAATAAAAGATAAAGGTATAAGTGTAATGCACATTTGTCATTTCATTTCTTTATTTATGCATTTTTAACCACTTGGCTGCTAAGGACGCGCTCAGCGCGTCCAGCCAAGTGGTTCTCCTGTGCTACGGACGCGCTCAGCGCGTCCGAGCACAGGAGGCAGCAATCCGCCGGATTCCGGCGGATTGCTGCACCCCCCCGGTGCGGGCTGACATCTTGGATGTCAGCCCAGCACTCGGGAGCCCGGCGGGGACATTAGATGTCATCGCGGCGACGCAATG
Organism: Leptobrachium leishanense; assembly: GCA_009667805.1. NCBI lineage: Eukaryota > Metazoa > Chordata > Amphibia > Anura > Megophryidae > Leptobrachium > Leptobrachium leishanense. The sequence continues at coordinate 50,611,199 of CM019064.1, forward strand.
AAATCTAATTCAGGCGCCCCCCCGCATGTGCGGAGGAGGCGCCTGAAAGGGAGGGGGGAGGTCCTTCGGACCTCTCTCCCTCCCGATCGGCGGCGTTGCGGGGGTTAACCAGGCACCATTTGGAAGGGCACAGCCTGCCCTTCCAAATGGTACCTGGCATTAACCCCTGGGGTGCCGGATCACGAATCGGTGCTGAAAAGCGCCGGTTCGGGATCCTTTCCCGGAGCTGGCCGACATCTTGGATGTAAGCCAAGCCTCCGGGAACTCCCCCTGAGGACTGGCGTCATCGTGCATAGCACGATGACGCCAGTCCTGGAGTTAACCCCTAGCTGCCACCAACGGTGGAGATTGGGGGTTCCAATGAACTCCCTATCTCCCGATCCGTGGCAGCTAGGGGTTAAAGTTTGGTACTGTTGGATCGGCCAGAGCATGGCCGTTCCAATGATACCAAACACGACTTTGAAAATTTTTGTAAAAAAAAAAAATTAAAAATAAAAAAAAAAAAAAAAAAAGATTGTAAAAAAAATATCCATTTTTTTTTCTTTTTTTTGGTTTGTTAGTGTAGCAATATTGTTCCCATTTCAATTATAATGTGAACAATGATGCTGCACTAACGATTTTTGTATGCTGTGCGTTTGTTAAAAATCGTGTAATTTTCCCCAAAAAAAAATGTAACGAGACCCCATCTCTAATTATTTTAACAAGCGCACCCGATACAAAATATAACCGCAATTGCTTGCATGTTAAAATGTAAAAAAAAAACACTTTAAACATTGTAAATTATTGAAAATACATATTTTATTGCATTTTTTGTTATAATATACAGACAGGTCATGACGTATACATATAATAATGACATATTATGAATCTACCGAGTCTGACGGAAAGAACGATATATAATATGTCTGGGTCATATACTAAAATAAGCCTTCAAAACACGTTTAAACATGATGAGCAAAACCGGTAAAAATGACCTCAACACAGAGGTGTGAAAAGCCTCAGCAGCGAAAGGGTTAAAGAGCGCAAAATAAACTAAAGTTAATCCGGTGACAATGTGATTATTGGTATCTTGAATACAAAAATAATTTGAGAAATACCGCACTGTGAAGGCATTTTCAGTTTAATGTATTCACTTTGTAAAAATGATTTGATAGAATGTTTACTGCATTTTAATATTTAAACATCTCACTGTCTGGTCACACATTAAAATACAATACAGCCCAGGGAAATCAGAGTGTGATATAAAAGTATGCCAAAATATATATATATTATGCAGCAGAAGTTGTTCACAGTTTTCATAAACTTTAAAAGTCCCAAACAACAACAGCAATCTCTTGATAGAAATATTGTCTGAAACATAAAGAGCTTTTACTGAGAGAAGGACTGGTTTGGGATTAGATTGGGTTATTCATAATCCCAGATGTTGCATTATATCCATTCTAACATAAATACATATTCATTACAGAGCGTGTTTCAACACACGATTTCACTATTTCTTTGTATACAGAAGAAAATTAAAACTGCTTTCGATTGCTGCCTGGATTCACAAATATTCAGAATTGATTAACTGAAGAAGTTTTCCTATGGTGTTTACGGTGTCTTTGAGTAATTAAAAGCATTTCAGTCGAACTAAAGAGATCTACTATGTATGCTGCTCTTTATAGTGACATCTGGCATTCCATACATCCTTCAACATTTCCAAGAAAGCACCCACGTCAGAATGAATTGTTTTGCACAGTTATCCCTGTGTTTTTGTTTCGTGTTGTATCTAAGATTTGCACGTGATCTCATTTTCCGCCCATGAAACCATTAATTATCGAAGAAGCATCTCTAGCAAAATAAAACTATTCAAATTGTAAGGGTTTTCTACTTCTTGTGACCTTTCACCTTCCTTCAACCAAACAGGTAATTTCTCATTTCAAGCCCATTTGCAGTTGGCTTGACAAAGATCGAACTGGACTCGAAAATTATCCATGAAATTGGGGTCAAGAAGGATTTTTTTTCCTAGTGTGTTGCATATTTTCGAGTGCTTCAGACTGGGTTGTTTGCTTTCTTTTGGATCAACAGCAGTAGGTGATGTATGAAAGGCTGAACTCGATGGACGCATGTCTTTTTTCAGCCTATGTACAGTAACTAAATGATATCCCCTAACAGTTCTGCTGATCCTACTGACCTCTGGGTATCTGATTCTTGCCCAAGGGGTAAATTCCTAGAACCTCTTCAGTTTCATTTCCCTGCTTATTAGTTGGACTTTTTCATTCTTTAAAGGGTGATGACATACACATACAGTATTTCTTTTAGGACATCATTACCCAATGATAATATAAAAATAACAAATGTAATGATTATGCCACGTAAATGTTTATTGACTTTCCAATCAGAGTTGTATCGAATTCTTACTTAGCACTCCTACACACATTATTTACTTGCAAAGTATTTTACCAGGGAGGATACATTGAGATTTCTCTCATTTTCAAGTATGTCCTGGGTTCAAGAACATTGACTTTTTAAAGTAGGTACAGAAATACAAAGTAATAAAATGCAAGATATTAAAAACAAAACAAAACTATACAGACATACAATCCTATACATACACACATCGGCACACACATCAACACACACAGTCAAAATGCACTGTAATCATCATCATTATAGTAAATTTAGTGAGTCTATTTGAAAGTCAGGGGTCTCCTTTTAATAATCAGTCGGTACTGCCGGAAGTGTGTCACGTCAACAGGAGACTGTGCAGTGTCCATAGTTCAGTGAAAGTTTTGTGAGTTAAAGCACATCGCTTGTTGTTATCGAGTTAAGTCAATTTTGATCACCTGCTGGTGCTTTTGAGGATCGTGTTAGCGCCATTGGGGTCACCTGCTGGTGCTTTTGAGGAACATGTTATCGCCACTGGGGTCACCTGCTGTTGCTTTTGAGGATCATATTAGTGCCATTGGGGTCACCTGCTGTTGCTTTTGAGCATCGTGTTAGTGACATTGGGGTCACCTGCTGGTGCTTTTGAGGGTTGAGTTAACTTGATTCAGGTCACCTGCTGCTGCTTTTGAGGTTTGCATTAGCACCATTGTGGTCACCAGATGGTGCTTCTGAGGACTGATTGAACTTGATCGCAGTAGTGAATGGGTTAAATCAGGGATAACATAATAATATTCAAACACGATAGGAAGCCTGATGAAAACAAAAGCATGGTTGTTACCTGAAGAGGCAATGCAGAATTGCAAAAATATAATAGTCTGTCTTAAATGGACACTAGGAACAAAAGAGAAACCAGTTATTAACCCCTGCTGATCTCCGTTCCATTTCCCTTTCTGGCTTTTGCCTAGGCATCTGAAGCCTCCCCCTTCCTCCTGTGACATGGTCTCACAGCAGTCTTTCAAGCTCTTAGCTTCTACCTGCAGTAATTAACTTAGACACCATCCCCATGAGGATTAGTGTCCGGGTAAATAACGCACATGCCTTTTAATGCTTCTATATTGAGAGGGTTTATGTGGTCAACAAAGTTGACTCGGCCTGAAATTAAAATGACGTCTCCTTGAGACCAGCAATCCCTGAGATTGCTTTTAAGTGAACAATCAACAACGTATATTTATTTGTAAAAAATATTGCTATTAATTTGTCTGTATATATATATATATATATATATATATACTGTATGTATGTGACAGAATGACTAGGGCAGGGTGATGGATCACCAGTTCATAAGCTGGCAGATGGAAAAAAGCCTTTTCCTCTCCTTATAGGTTTAACAATTCTTAGCTGCCTGGTAATTTAGACTGCTCAGAACTGGGGGGGGGGGGTTAATGTTGCTAATAATAGACAAAAAATGACAAAGTGGTCTCTGTAGTGGTTATAGCTATATATATATATATATATATATATATATAGTGCTTACAAGGGTTGTGGTGAAGGACAAAAAGTGAGATAAAAAGCCTCCACGCTATAATTAATTAAGTTTATTATTGCAGAAGCCATTTGCACATCCCAGCAATTCCAAGAACTTCATCCCTGAGCTCCTGTGCTACATTCCCCATATGCAGCAAGGAACTCTGGGTAAGTGGAGGCTTTTTATCTCACTTTTTGTCCTCCACCACAACCCTTGTAAGTACTGATTTACCCTACAGGTCCAAGCATCCACTGCAACTGGTCATGCCTAGCTCCTGCTGATGAGGGTCCAATAAACATGAAACAGCACTGTCCTAGGTCAAAGGTTAATCAGAAGGTTGGGCTCTGGGGTCTTCGGGACCTCACGATGGAGGAATAGAAACTTGTATTGCAGACCGAGATTCTACCCATGCTGCACTACCTGGCACAGGGGAGCGTGGCCCCCCCTGATTACTTTCAGGAAGACCATCGCCAAAGCCGTTTTTTCACTTTGTCTGGTGTTCCAAGATGGACAGAGTAAACGCGTGGTAATGTACAAAGACCCCTCGAAGGGTGGGAAGGGCATCCTAGATATACCCACCTTGCTGAGGATCATCTTTGTGTGTAACTGCGTGAGGCGTATCTTTGGAGCAGACGGACAAGGCTCGGCAGGGCGCTCCATTTCTCTATTGTTCCTAGCCCCTCTTCTCCGGAAGATTGGCTGGAAGATGTGGGACAGTTCTATCCCTTTCAACTGGGCGATGCCGTGGTTCTACCAGGACGTCGAGAAGTTCGTGCGGGAGTTCCAGCTGGAGGGAGTGAATCCGGATTTGTGGATGCCTGGTATGGCATAACGTGGCTTCTGACAGGTTAACCAACCGACACAAAGACTTGGCGTGGATGGCGATCAATGGAGGGTTGCCCCTCAGGATTTTCATGCACTCGAGGGGCCTGTGCAGGTACAGACATTGCACGCACTGTGTGGTATTTGAGGAAACAGCGATGCATGCCTTCTGGCACTGCCGCTTTGCCCATTTTGAACATACCATTTGACTCTCACTTTTTACGACATCTAATACCCCCACCCATGTGACCCTTAATGTCCTAATGTTCAATTCTAGGAACTGATCAGTAAGCATCTAGCCCTGAGGAAGAGAGAAGTACTCTCGAAAGCTCGTCTTTTAAATGTAACGTTAGTCCAATAAAAAAAGGTATCACTACGTACTGCTATACTCGTGATTTTGGCATCTGAACTAACACAGCCTATCGAATTTACATTATATATATACTAGGTGGAAAGCCTGCCCAGAGGGCAGTCTATTGTTAAGTGAGGTGTGCATGAATGTTCGCTGAAATGAAAGCACAGCAACATCAAGGAAAGACAATGTTTTTGGTCATATGGTTATATATTGCCCTCAGCTCATATGGGTATATATTTTTCCCCAGCTCACATGGGAATATTTCCCCCAGCTCTCATGGGTATATTTGGCCCAAGCTCACATGGATATGTTGGCCCCAGCTCACATGGGTATATTTGCCCCAACTCACATGGATTTATTTGCCCCCAGCTCCCATGGGTATAATTGCCCCTGCTCACATGGGTATAATTGCCCCCTGCTCACATGGGTATAATTGCCCCTGCTCACATGGGTATAATTGCCCCCTGCTCACATGGGTATAATTGCCCCAGCTCACATGGGTATAATTGCCCCCTGCGTATAATTGCCCCCTGCTCAAATGGGTATAATTGCCCCAGGTCACATGCGTATAATTGCCCCCTGCTCACATGGGTATATTTTCCCCCAGCTCACATGGGTATATTTCCCCCCAGCTCACATGGGTATAATTGCCCCCTGCTCACATGGGTATATTTTCCCCCAGCTCACATGGATATATTTGCCCCTGCTCACATGGGTATATTTTCCCCCAGCTCACATGGATATATTTTCCCCCAGCTCACATAGGTATAATTGCCCCCTGCTCACATGGTTATATTTTCCCCCCTGCTCACATGGGTATAATTGCTCCCTGCTCACATGGGTATAATTGCCCCCTGCTCACATGGATATATTTGCCCCAGCACACATAGGTATAATTGCCCCTGCTCACATGGGTATATTTTCCCCCTGCTCACATGGATATATTTGCCCCTTCTCACATGGATATATTTCCCCCTTGCTCACATGTATATATTTGTGCCCATCTCACATGGATGAGCCCACCGGCGAGCAGGGACTTCAAGATGGCCGCCGGCGGGCTTCCTCTGACATCATCAGAGGGGGCCCGCCAGCAGCCATCTTGAAGTCCCTGCTCGCCGGAGGCTGAGCCTATCGGCGAGCAGGGACTTCAAGATGGCCGCCGCGGACTTCCTCTGACATCATCAGAGGGGGCCTGCCAGCAGCCATCTTGAAGTCCCTGCTCGCCGGAGGCTGAGCCCACCGGCGAGCAGGGACTTAAAGATGGCCGCCGACGTACTTCCCCTGACATCAGAGGGGCCGCTGGCGACCATCTTGAAGTCCCTGCTCGCCGGAGGCTGAGCCCACCGGCGAGCAGGGGCTTCAAGATGGCCGCCGGCGGGCTTCCTCTGACATCATCAGAGGGGGCCCGTCGGCAGCTAACTTCAAGTCCCTGCTCGCCGGTGGACATACATGGGCCCAGCCTCGGCGAGCAGGGATGCACGCCGGCAGTCAGGGCTGAGGCCCCGGCAGTAGGCAAAACAAAAGAAAGCGGAGCCGTTGGAGAGGCGCGCGCAAAGCGCCTCTCTCACCTCCTCAGTGACTGAGCTGTGAGGAGGTGAGACAGGGAGAGGCGCGCGCCTCTCCAACGGCTCCGCTTTTTTTTTTCTTCTAACAGTTTTTAAATGTCCGTCGCGCATGCGCACTCAGCGCTTGACGACGACGGACTTTAAAACTGTTTTATTATATAGATATAGCAGTACGTAGTGATACCTTTTTTATTGGACTAACGTTACATTTAAAAGACAAGCTTTCGAGAGAATACCTCTCTTCCTCAGGTCTGGATGCTTACTGATCAGTTCCTAGAATTGGATATGCCTGTTTACAAGAATTGAACATTAGGACATTAAGAGTCACATGGGTGGGGGTATTAGATGTCGTAAAAAAGTGAGAGTCAAATGGTATGTTCAAAATGGGAAAATAACCGCATGAGGGACCTTGGGCCCATAATAAAACAACAGAGATAAGATCATACAACCTAGAATGAAAAAAGGAAAATGAAAAAACCAAAAACACAAAACAGTGAAGGCTGAAAGAGGCATGACAAAAAAAAAAAGACCTGAAGAAGGGATTTATACTCCCGAAAGCTTGTCTTTTAAATGTGACGTCCAATAACAAAGGTATCACAACTACTGCTATACTCTGGTGAGATATATATATATATATTTATAAATATATATATATTATTATATATTAATAGCGCAATTACAAATTCAAAACAATGGATAGGACAAAACAAGCTTAAAATTAATATGCAAGTTTGAAAAATGTAAATGACAGATAAAACCTAGGAAAAAAAGAAAAACCTTTGTTTATACACCATAAATTTGAATGCTGCTTCATTGTATTTACATTTTCTATTGAGTTGAGTGGGATCCCGAGGATTTGCTAATATCTCAGTAATTACCTGGCTTAAGTAGACTACAGATGCATCAAAGCATTTGGACAAATTTAATGGAGACCATTGGAAATCGCCTTTAATCTAAATTCATATTTAAAATCCATTTTGTATAAAGGACTCTCTATATAATGCATTTTGAATTGATGGTAAAAGCTGTAGATGGGTTCCTTTAATAAAATACAATGCTTGTTATAAAATGAGGTTGAATTAGAAAATACTACAATTATTGTTTGCATCTCATGGTAAAATCACTGAGCCTTAATCCATCAGCAAAAGATCTTGTTAGATAATAGGTTTGAAATAGAATCTATTGTGCACATTCTATGATGTTTTGATTTGATATATTTGAACCTTTGTGATACTTTATATTCCAGATTTTTCTCTTGATACATAATATATTAATTTCTTTAAAAGAAAGTATAAAAAAATAGCTTTGTCTTTCAGTAAGTAATGATTTGTTTATCCATTTCATACAAGTCTTATTTTTACAATAAATACCATTTTAAATTTTTTGTGATACTTTATATTCCAGATTTTTTTCTTGATACATAATATATTAATTTCTTTAAAAGAAAGTATAAAAAAAATAGCTTTCTCTTTCAGTATGTAATGATTTGTTTATCCATTTCATACAAGTCTTATTTTTACAATAAATACCATTTAAAAAAATTTTTATTTAATTTTTAATGACAGTTTTCATCATCAAACATATTCTGAATTGTAAAATTATGCTCACAAATGTTTTCCCTTTCCTATAAGATTGCAACCTTTAATACAAATGGCTTTCTATCAGGGTTATTCAAAGAGTACCGTAATTCGCTCTTTCGTTCCCTGCACTTCGAGCAATCAAATTCCTTGACCCTGCTGTGAATTCAGCATTCACTGCAGGGTCCCCGAAGTGCAGGGAAAAGCCGCCGACGGCATCCGAGAAACCCCCGCAAAAAACGCCGAAATTAATGGAAAAACCGCCACAATGGAAAAATGCCAAATGCACCCGCTGAATCGCTGCATAACCCCTGAACGCCTCCAAAAAAGCCGACGATCCACCTAACAGAGCGCTGACCAGCCATTGGAAAAAGCCAACAAGCCGACGATCGGGTAAAAAAAAAAAAATAACTTCTGCAACTTTTAAAAGCTGTTTGCAAAAAAAACTACTGCATGAAAATGCCTGAAAATTACATACAGTATACGGTCCTATGAATATTAATAAAAAAGTCTGTTATAGAAAAAAATGCTATTTAATAAAAATTGCTGAAAAAATCTCACAAAATGCCTAAATAGTCCTAATAAATACAGTTGTGTTCAAAATTATTCAACCCCCCACTGAAATTGAGTGTTTTGGCCAGTTTGACATTGATTTTGATCATTCAGTCATCAGAGGCACGTGTAGGTCAGACAAATATAACATAACATTTATAATGAAATAACCACAAATGTCTTTTCTGTGCTCACATCATTATCAGTTTTATTCAATCCCCAAGTGACATTCAATCTTAGTACTTAGTACAACATCCTTTTACAGTTATAACAGCTTTTAAACGTGAAGCATAGCTTGACACAAGTGTCTTGCAGCGATCTACGGGTATCTTCGCCCATTCGTCATGGGCAAAAGCCTCCAGTTCAGTCACATTCTTAGGCTTGCGCACTGCAACTGCTTTCTTTAAGTCCCACCAGAGGTTCTCAATCGAATTTAAGTCAGGTGACTGCGATGGCAACTCCAAAATGTTCCAGCCTTTAATCTGCAACCATGCTCTAGTGGACTTGGAGGTATGCTTGGGATCATTGTCCTGTTGAAAGGTCCAACGTCTCCCAAGCCTCAGGTTTGTGACGGACTGCATCACATTGTCATCTAATATCTCCTGGTACTGAAGAGAATTCATGGTACCTTGCACACGCTGAAGCTTCCCTGTACCTGCAGAAGCAAAACAGCCCCAAAGCATGATTGACCCCCCGCCATGCTTCACAGTAGGCAAGGTGTTCTTTTCTTAATAGGCCCTGTTCTTCCTCCTCCAAACAAAGCATTGATCCATGGGCCCAAACAGTTCTAATTTTGTTTCATCAGTCCACAGAACACTATCCCAAAACGTCTGTGGTTTGTCCACATGACTTTTGGCATACTGCAGTCGACTCTTCTTATTCTTTGGAGACAGCAAGGGGGTGCGCCTGGGAGTTCTGGTATGGAGGCCTTCATTACGCAGTGTGCGCCGTATTGTCCGAGCTGAAACTTCAGTACCCACATCTGACAAATCTTTTCTCAGTTGCTCAGCAGTCACACGGGGACTTTTCTCCACTCTACGCTTCAGGTAGCGCACAGCAGTCAAAGTCAGCATCTTCTTTCTGCCACGACCAGGTAGCGTTTCAACAGTGCCCTTTGCCTTGAATTTGCGAATGATGCTTCCTATGGTCTCTCTTGGTATGTTTAACATCTTTGCAACCTTCTTATAGCCATTGCCCTTCCTGTGAAGAGTAATCACCTCTTCTCTTGTCTTCCTGGACCATTCTCTTGACTTCACCATGTTTGTAACCACACCAGTAAATGTCTAGAAGGAGCTGAGTATCACAGTCATTTTAAAGCTGCCTAATTGGTGCTTATTATGCTTTATTGCTGCTCCGTGACATCCACAGGTGTTTTCAATACCTGATTGAAAACACATGAATGAACCTCTGTTCTTCAGAGTGGTAGTCTTTAAGGGGTTCAATAATTGTGTCAATGAAGAATTCACAAAAGAAACATTTACTACTGTATTACAAAACCAATTGATGTAATTTTAGTTGCATATGGTTCTTTAAAAAGTCCTTGTAGGATTTCATTCTGAATACAATTACAAATGTACACTAAATTCCCTAAAACCCTTTACAGCATTGGGGGTTGAATAATTTTGAACACAACTGTAAATGAATAAATAAAGAGACTTTTGCTTCAAATTAAAAGAATAAATAGTTTAATAAATATTTAATAAAAATGGGAATATTTTTTATATTGAAATCTATTGGATATGCCTGTTTAAACCTGTCAAACTGAAACATTGAAAATCAGGACATTTCACTGACATTTTGGTGCCGTTCAGGATTCTCTGACTAGAATAACCATTGATTCTCTATGGGGAATTTCACTGCTGTCAAACAGCAATGAAATTCGCTGGTAATTCGACCAAAATTTGGCGAACTGCTTGCTTTTTGAATAGCTGAATGACCATGAAATTGCACCTTACGAGGAAATTCACCATTTGGTGCAATTTCGGAGCCAATTCAGCCCTCTCTGAATAACCGCTTATGAGTTTGTATTATAAGGCCACAGCAGATTTTGCCCAAACCTTTCCTCAGGACCCACTGCCAGGCCAGATTTTAACCCTTCACTACTAAGTGATTTTCCAAAAAAACTTTGTCAAGAACCAATGTTTTTTTTAAAAAAACATTTTTAATTAATGCCGCAGTAAGAAATATTTGGGCATATTCCCAGTGTATTCCTTACTGTACTAACATATTTGGCCAGTAGATGGTGCCATCTACTTCAAAATGGCCTTACACCTAATAGAGTTGCAGCTTGTGTTCCTGCATCGGCACCTAAACGTCTGATGTCAGGACATTCATCAGTAGTGATGAGCCGAACACCCCCGTGATTGGTTCGCCGTCGAACTCGAACAATTTCAAAAGTTCGAGTTCGAACTCGAACACGAACCGAACTCAATGCAAGTCAATGGGACTCGAAAGTTCGATTTTTAGAGTGCCCTCCAAAGGGCATATATGCAAGATATTTGCCATAAAAGGTGTATGGGGGTCCGGGTAGTGCCCTGGGGGACAGGAAACAAGGACAAAAAGTTAAAAAAAAATGTTTTTAAAGGAACAGTGAGTTTTCCATGAAATAAAGGTTAAGAATAAAAACCAAAAATTCCTTCAAATATCATGCCTAGGATGTCCCCATAACCTGCCCTTGAAGTGGCGGATTTGTAGGATGTATAGAAACATTTAAAACCAAAAATTTTACATTTCAAATAACGGTAAATGGTTTTCCTTTAATCTATTCATTAACAACTGCTTGGGGCGGCAGTCTGTATGAAAAGAGGAGACATTTTAGGACACGCAGAATAAGTTTAGTAATTTTTTGGCTAAATTATGGTGAAATTTATGCAGGCTTTGGATGAAAGTAACAATAGGTGCTTTAAAATTTGGCCTTTATTGTCGGCAACAGTGCCGTCACACCGTAACCCCTTTGTGGTATTGTGGAAGAGTGCAGGGTTGGACCCTGCGGTCCAATATTAAAATTATATGAATCTGGTATAGGCATCAGTGGCAGTGCACCAAAATATTCTGCCTTTGGTGGCAACAAGTGCCTTCACACCGTAAGTAACCCCTCTGTTGTATTGTGGAAGGGTACAGTGGTGGAGGTTTTGGTAATGCAGAAGAGATCCCCGATCTATTCAGTTACATCAGCAGCTATAACAAAACCGGGTCAGCAATGTTTAGGCACTTGTACTGCGCTACTGTATATGGTGAGAATCGGCGCACACCAGTAGCAACAGGAAGCAAACAGAACAGGCAGGGAATACACAGAGAGAATAGTCAAATGGCAGGCAAAGTCGGCAACAGATCGGGTCCTCAGAACAAGCAGGGTCAGTAACAAGTATACAAACTGATTCGGTAAGCTAGCGATGCGGGAATAAAGGCTGAGACACACTGAGCGTGTAGCGACGCACAGCGTAGCGAAGCAAAGAGAAACAAACATTTTGCAGGCTTGACTTCACTCCACTCCGCCTCGCAGCGTGTCTACACTACATTACGTTTGCTTCTCATCGCACTGGACAGGAATCCACTAACTAAATTAAAATGTACACACAAAACCGTTTTATTCTCACAAAGCACATGTTATATAGGTAAAAAAAGTTTCTACTGAATGAAATACATCAAAAATTACTGTTAATTTAATAGGAATAGTATAAAAATATAAAAAAAGGTAACCCCCTGATCATATATAATATAGGGACACGGAGCGCTATGTATAGAGTAGGGATGCATTGATACCACACACAGACATATAGGTATATATCAACACGCAGACCTATATATACGTATATATCAACACGCAGATATATATATACACCCACCCACAGACCTCAGACCATATATACGCATACGCACATGGGGGGGTGGCATGTGGACAATCTCAACTAAATGCGCCACCCCCCCATTTGGCTGATCCCTCCAGAAGAAATGTTGAACCAGACAGAGCAGAGAATATATATATTATTCTCTGCTCTATTGGGTTCAACATTTCTTCTGGAGGGATCAGCCAAATGGGGGGGGGGGCAATTAGTTGCCAAAGTGTGTGTAATACAAGTCTGGATATATATATTTATAAGAATATAGATATATATCTTATCTATATATATATATATATATATATATATATATATCATACCTGCCCTTACTTTCCCCTATAAATTTGCTAAAAATATACACACAAAAAAAAACACTGGCTGAGACCCCGCGCAGCCCACATGCCACCCCCCTCTACCTGGCTGATTGTATCTAATATATATAATTAAATACATTCAGCCAGGTAGAGAAAGAAAAAAAAGTTTTATTTTATGTTCCCAGGGACATTTAAAAATGTCCTCGGATTTTATTTTTTTTAGAAATGTGTCGCCTTACCTTAGCCTGGTGGTCAGTGGGGGCTCCCTGGATCCTGGTTGTGGGGCGGGTCTGCCGTGGCTGCAGGTGCAGTGGCTCTCTCCCTGCGCTTCCTGTCTCTGCCACATGCACCCAGGTGGCTAGCCCGCACAGTCGCAGCTCTATCATCCGGCGGCCGCATGCTCCTCAAGGGGATCCTTGGGAGGCCCCTGCAGGCTACCCTCTACAGTGCGTGATTAGAGGGCCGTGTCTGCGTGATGTTTTACTAACTAGAATATTATATCCCATAGGCTTCAATGTTAAAAATATTCCCGTTTTAATTCAATATCTAACAAACCTTTGCTTATAATATTCTGCAGTAAAGAGTCTCTTTATTTCTAGATTTTTTAGTATTTTTAAGAATTTTTATACTTTATTAAAAAAAAAATAATTTTTGAACTTTTGCCGAACGTCCCAAAAAGTTCGAAGTTCGCAAACTGTTGAACGGCTGATGTTCGATGCAAACTCCGAACAGATCGAACCAAACAGCTCATTCCTATTGATCAGCCGATTTTAAAAACTTTTAGCACCTTTGGCATTATGCCTCGGGCCAACTTTTGGTTGCACCTTCTGCAGCCTAAAGGCAAACAAAATTTGTTTGCAGCAAATGAATTTCATTTGCATTTGGGCTGCAGAGCTGCAGATCGAGATATCTCTGGCACTGGATGGTGAGATATCGGGCACTGGATGGTGCCTTTGAAACCTGAGATATCTCGATCTCCATAGTGAAGGGGTTAAGGTTTACCTGGGAAAATGCAGCCAGACTCCTGCATTTAATGAGCAGAAAATCATATCTCCTGTGCTGTACTTCCGATTTCTGGCAAACCTGGCCAGGGGTACCTGAAGACAGGACTGGTAAACACCGGTCAACAGCATTAACCTAAGTAGGTGTCTTTTTCTTTATTTTATTGGATGACCAAAATGTATGTAGAGGCTACAGGCAGGCTAGAGGTCATACGATTCTGACATTTTGGGAGCAGGTGAGTAGGGATGAGCTGTTCGGTTCGATCAGTTCGGAGTTCGATTCGAACATCGCATGTTCGCATGTTTGCGAACTACGAACATTTCCGCGTGTTCGCCGCTTGCACCACAGTGGACCACAATGCACTTTTCCACTGGCCTGATGCTACAGCCTTGCACCTGACCACAGGTCAGGTGCAAGACAGGTGCAAGACTATGCCAATCACGGCTAAGTCCCGCAGCACACTATATAAGGCATCCCTTGCAGCCCCAGCACGTGTTTTTTGAAAGGAGATTGTTAGTGTGTGTTCTCACTGCCAGCAGCTATTGGGGGGGGGGTCTCATTCAACAATTCCCAGATATTTTGTAGAAATGAGACCCCAAAATAGTTGCTGGCAGTGAGAACACAAAGATTACAACAATTCCCAGATATTTTGTAGAAATGACTGACCCCCAAAACTGCTGGTGGCAGTGAGAACACACAGATTACAACAATTCACAGATATTTTGTAGAAATGAAACCCCCTCAATTGCTGGTGGCAGTGAGAACACAAAGATTAGAACAATTCCCAGATATTTTGTAGAAATAAGACCCCCAAAATAGTTGCTGGCACCTGGCAGTGAGAACACAAAGATTACAACAATTCCCAGATATTTTGTATAAATGACTGACCCCCAAAATAGTTGGTGGCAGTGAGAATACAAAGATTACAACAATTCCCAGATATTTTGTAGAAATGAGACCCCAAAAATAGTTGCTGGCAGTGAGAACACAAATATTAGAACAATTCCCAGATATTTTGTATAAATGAGACCACAAAATAGTTGCTGGCAGTGAGAACACAAAGATTACAACAATTCCCAGATATTTTGTAGAAATGAGACCCCAAAAATAGTTGCTGGCAGTGAGAACACAAAGATTACAACAATTCCCAGATATTTTGTATAAATGAGACCCCAAAATAGTTGGTGGCAGTGAGAACACAAAGATTACAACAATTCCCAGATATTTTGTATAAATGACTGACCCCCAAAATAGTTGCATTCGTTGTCTGTGTGATTTCTTTAAGTGCGCACTTTAACTTACCTGATTTCTCCACCGATTAGAACAGAGACTGGCATCCGAAGGAAGAGGATATTTTAATCCATCTCAATTTGACGCCGCAACGTGGGGTCCTGGGTTAAACGTCTTTGCCATCGTGCCACCACCAAGGATTTCCTGGTGGGACCACACCAGAACCGGAGTCTGATCAACTTCGTAACCTCACAGGTAAGATACCTTTTGATATCTTGCCGGTGACGTGTTCTGGTTTGTGATCCTACCCCCGGGAAACCCCAGTGTGACACTTGGGAAAGGCATCAAAAGTGGGGTTTATTTAACTTTGCCCAGGTGCTCATTATACTGAACCACGAATCGCATGCCAGTTGTCTGATTGTTTGTACGTCTGTTCCTGGTTCTTTGAATTGACGGCATATTTTCTGATAAAGCATTGTGGTTTGATTGTTGATCAGAGAGATTATCGTGATCCAGTAGTAACAAGTGGGGTGTACCTGGTTAGCTATTGTTGTAATCTTTGTGTTCTCACTGCCAGCAACTATTTTTGGGGTCTCATTTCTACAAAATATCTGGGAATTGTTGTAATCTGTGTGTTCTCACTGCCAGCAGCAATTGTTGGGGTCAGTCATTTATACAAAATATCTGGGAATTGTTGTAATCGTTGTGTTCTCACTGCCACCAGCAATTGTGGGGGTCTCACTTCTAGAAGATATCTGGGAATTGTTGTAATGTGTGTGTTCTCACTGCCACCAACTATTTGGGGGGTCAGTCATTTCTACAAAATATCTGGGAATTGTTATAATCTTTGTGTTCTCACTGCCAGCAGCAATTGTGGGGGTCTCACTTCTAGAAGATATCTGGGAATTGTTGTAATCTGTGTGTTCTCACTGCCACCAACTATTTTGGGGGTCAGTCATTTATACAAAATATCTGGGAATTGTTCTAATCTTTGTGTTCTCACTGCCACCAGCAATTGTGGGGGTCTCATTTCTACAAAATATCTGGGAATTGTTCTAATCTTTGTGTTCTCACTGCCACCAAGAATTTTGGGGGTCAGTCATTTATGCAAAATATCTGGGAATTGTTATAATCTTTGTGTTCTCACTGCCAGCAGCGATTGTGGGGGTCTCACTTCTAGAAGATATCTGGGAATTGTTCTAATCTTTGTGTTCTCACTGCCACCAACTATTTTGGGGGTCAGTCATTTATACAAAATATCTGGGAATTGTTCTAATCTTTGTGTTCTCACTGCCACCAGCAATTGTGGGGGTCTCACTTCTAGAAGATATCTGGGAATTGTTGTAATCTGTGTGTTCTCACTGCCACCAACTATTTGGGGGGTCAGTCATTTCTACAAAATATCTGGGAATTGTTCTAATCTTTGTGTTCTCACTGCCAGCAGCAATTGTGGGGGTCTCACTTCTAGAAGATATCTGGGAATTGTTGTAATCTGTGTGTTCTCACTGCCACCAACTATTTTGGGGGTCAGTCATTTATACAAAATATCTGGGAATTGTTCTAATCTTTGTGTTCTCACTGCCAGCAACTATTTTGGGGGTCAGTCATTTCTACAAAATATCTGGGAATTGTTGTAATCTTTGTGTTCTCACTGCTAGCAACTATTTTGGGGGTCTCATTTCTACAAAATATCAGGGAATTGTTGTAATCTTTGTGTTCTCACTGCCGGCAGCAATTGTGGGGGTCTCATTTCTAGAAAATATCTGGGAATTGTTCTAATCTTTGTGTTCTCACTGCCAGCAGCAATTGTGGGGGTCTCACTTCTAGAAGATATCTGGGATTTGTTGTAATCTGTGTGTTCTCACTGCCACCAAGAATTTTGGGGGTCAGTCATTTATACAAAATATCTGGGAATTGTTATAATCTTTGTGTTCTCACTGCCAGAAGCAATTGTGGGGGTCTCACTTCTAGAAGATATCTGGGAATTGTTGTTATCTTTGTGTTCTCACTGCCACCAACTATTTTGGGGGTCAGTCATTTATACAAAATATCTGGGAATTGTTCTAATCTTTGTGTTCTCACTGCCAGCAACTATTTTTGGGGTCTCATTTCTACAAAATATCTGGGAATTGTTGTAATCTTTGTGTTCTCACTGCCAGCAACTATTGTGGGGGTCTCATTTCTACAAAATATCTGTGAATTGTTGTAATCTGTGTGTTCTCACTGCCACCAACTATTTTGGGGGTCAGTCATTTATACAAAATATCTGGGAATTGTGCTAATCTTTGTGTTCTCACTGCCATCAGCAATTGTGGGGGTTTCATTTCTACAAAATATCTGGGAATTATTCTAATCTTTGTGTTCTCACTGCCACCCATCAAAGGGTCTCACTGATTTATAGGAGGTTTCTGGGAATTGTAATCTGTGTCTTCTCACTGCCAGCTATCAGGGGGTCCCACATACTTCTAGCAGATTTCTGCGAATCGTAATCTGTGTCTTGTCACTGTTGCCAGCTATCAGGGGGTCCTATCAGGGGGTCTCACTGACTTGTAGGTGGTTTCTGGGAATTGTAATTTGTGTCTTGTCACTGCCACCCATCAGGGGGTCTCACTGATTTATAGGAGGTTTCTGGGAATTGGAATCTGTGTCTTGTCACTGGCTGCCAGCTATCAGGGTGTCTCACTGAGTTATACCAGAGTTCTGGAAATCTTTAACCTTTATACCAGAGTTGAATCAGAGTTCTGCAGCATATCTCCAATTTTTATAACAGAGTTGAATCAGAGTTATGTATATCTTTAATCTATATATCACTCACCATGTCAGAAAGACCAAAAAGGACAGGCAGACGCTCCCAGGCACAGATAAGAGGGCAAGCAGCCTCTGTGTCAGGAGGCTGTGCCTCTGGTCATCGTGGACGTGGTGCATCCTCTGCAGGGGCACGCTTGTCCTTTCTAACTGGTGCTGGCCGTCTTAAGCAGCAGCAACATACAGAGGATTTGGTGGATTGGCTAACCAGGCCATCCTCATCCTCCGAGTCCTCTGCCAGCCAGGCTTGTAGTGCTTTACAGTCCACCTCAGCTGCCAAAGCATCTGATGCAGCCTCCATGTCCACAGCTACTCCTGCCGTAGCCTCACCAACATACAAGGAGGAGTCAGCTTAATTGTTTGACAACAATGACAGTGACATGCTGCTTGAGGATGCGCAGCGATTACAATGCTCTGATTCAATCTCTGAGGTTGAGGAAGGGAGTATAATCAACCTAGAGGAAGGGGGTGCCAGTGACACACAAATAACTGGCACTCATATTGCCCCAGCACCTGCAGCATACTGCCAAGTTGGCTCCAGTGACGAGGAGATAGGGGGTGATGACAATGATGATGAGGTCACTGACTCCACCTGGGTGCCTGATCGAACAGAAGAGTCAAGTGAGGAGGAGGAGGAGGCACAACAAACACGAGGCACAACGTCCTCTATGACTAACCGTAGCACTAGTCAGTCCAAGGCATCAGATGTCAGAGCTGCTCCGGTGCAGAGCGCTGTTGTCTCAAAGCACACATCCAGGAACTCTGCTGTCTGGGAGTTCTTTAAGAAATGTGCAGCAGACCGCACCGTTGCTATTTGTAGTCTATGTCAGATGAGGCTCAAGCGTGGGAAAGACACCGGACGCTTGGGTAACACGTGCTTGAGGCAACATATGACCACCTGCCACGTATCCCGTTGGTGCAAAACTTTGCGTAGGTCCTCCTCATCTGTCTCTACCCCCACTGTATGTCCTGCCATGTCATTGATACCAACCTCCACTGACAGGGATGATGCTACACTAATTGATGTACCAGGTCCTTCCTCACAATGTGACAGCATCCCATCAGCTGAAGATTTACGCAGTCAGATTATGTTGCCCCAGCTACTGCAGCGTAACAAAAAATATAGTCCCAACCATCCCCAAGCACAGCATCTGAATGCCAGCTTAGCAAAATTACTCGCATTGCAGCTGCTGCCTTTCCAGCTAGTGGACTCTGCTTCCTTCCGTGAATTTGCTGAATGTGCTGTACCACAGAGGCTGGTTCCAAAACGCCATTACTTTTCACGGAAGGCCATTCCAGCACTATACCAGCACGTGGAAGACAATGTTATGGAGTCATTGGGAAAGGCAGTCAGCAGCAAGGTGCATGTAACTTTAGACACGTGGTCCAGCAAGCATGGAGAGGGCCGGTACTTTTCCTTCACGGCACACTGGGTAACTCTGATTGCAGCTGGGAGGGATCCAAGACGGGGCTCTGTGCTGGAGCTTGTTCATCCACCACGCCTCCAGAAAGTTGCTTGTATGAGGTCTGTCTGCTCCACCACCATCTCTCCCTCTTCCTCCTCCTTCTCTGTCTCTGGCGAAGTGGCAGTTAAACTGACGCGTGACAGGGGCTACGCAATGGCTCAAACAAAAAGATGCCATACTATGCTTGAGCTGCTTTGTTTAGGGGACAGGAGCCACACCGGGCCAGAAATTCTGTCAGCTCAAGCATGGGGCAGATGCAGAGATGGTTAACACCATGCCAGCTTCAGCTGGGAATGGTCGTCTGTGATAATGGCAGCAACCTTCTCTCTGCCCTACGCCAGGGTAAGTTGACGCATGTACCATGCCTAGCACACGTCCTAAATCTGGTGGTACAGCGTTTCCTAACCAGGTACCCAGGGCTGGCAGAGCTTCTCAGCCAGGCCAGAAAAGTCTGCAGCCACTTCAGACGGTCATTCCCAGCAAGTGTTCTCCTCTGAGAAATTCAAAGACAATTCCACCTTCCCACAAACCGTCTGATCTGTGACATGCCCGCCAGGTGGAACTCGACATTAGCAATGCTTCAGCATCTGCACAAGCAGCAGAGGGCCATCAACGAGTACCTGTGTGAGTATGGCACAAGGACAGGTTCAGGTCAACTTGTTTCCCCCCCGCAGTGGCTGATGATCAAGGATGCATGCACTGTACTGTCACCATTTGAGGAGGCAATGAGGATGGTGAGCAGGGACAGATCAGTGGGAGGAAGAGGAGGCCTTCCCTAGCTCTCAAGGCTCCAGTCAATCTGCAGACAGCATTCCAGCGGGTCCTCCTCAGATCAGACAGGAGGAGGAGGAATATTTAAGTAGTGGGGGCATTGAAGGTGGGGATTCCTCAAGGGAGGGTTTTGTGTGCCCAGAAACCCAAGGACTGGTATGTGGCTGGGAGGAGGAGGTGCACCTCCTTATTGCACGTCTTCCTTATTGACCAGGAAGACTCGGAAGCTAATGCCACCTCCAACCTACGCTGCATGGGCTCCCTTATCCTTCAAAGCCTGGTAAAGGACCCCAGGATTCGTGCTGTCAAGGAGAGGGATCATTACTGGTTGGCATCCCTTCTTGATCCAAGATACAAGGGTAAAGTTGCAGAGCTCATCCTGCCCGCACAGAGGGAGCACAGGATGAAACAACTTGAGTACGCTCTAAAGCGACACTTGTGTAACACCTTTACAGGCACTGGTAGGTTACCAAGTGATGACACAGGTGCTTCTGAGCCTGCAGATGATCAGAGGAAGAGCGGTGAAGGCCAGGGCCGCTTGACTGATGCCTTTTGAAAAAATTTTTAGTCCACGACACCCAGGGACGTCAAATGTAGGCACCCATTGCCAGCGTCTTCACCATATGATGCAGGACTACCTAGGGGCAAAGGCAGACCTGGATACCTTTCCAGCAGATGATCCACTGGCTTACTGGGTTTTGAGATTGGATCACTGGCCAGGACCTAGCCAATATGCTATGCAGCTACTAGGTTGCCCTTCATCCAGTGTGCTTTCTGAAAGGACGTTCAGTGCCGCTGGAGGTTTTGTCACAGACAAAAGAGTGCGTCTGTCCACCGACTCTGTAGACCGGCTGACATTTATAAAACTGAATCAGTCCTGGATCAGCTGCTATCAATCCCCTGATGCTGACGTAACGTAATAGATCGGGGATCTCTTCTGCATGCAGAAAACCTCCACCACTGCACTCTTCCACAATACCACAAAAGGGTTACGGTGTGAAGGCACTTGCTGCCACCAAAGGCACAATATTTGACTGGACTGACACTGATGCCTATATTACCAGATTTATATCATTTTAATTTTTTGGACTGCAGGGTCCAACCCTGCACTCTTCCACAATACCACAAAAGGGTTACGGTGTGAAGGCACTTGCTGCCACCAAAGGCACAATATTTGGCTGCACTGACACTGACGCCTATATTACCAGATTTATATCATTTAAATTTTTGGACAGTAGGGTCCAACCCTGCACTCTTCCACAATACCACAAAAGGGTTACAGTGTGAAGGCACTTGCTGCCACCAAAGGCACAATATTTGGCTGCACTGACGCCTGTACCAGATTCATATCATTTTAATATTTGACCACAGGGTCCAACCCTGCACTCTTCCACAATACCACAGAGGGGTTACGGTGTGACGGCACTGTTGTCGACACTAAAGGCCCAATTTTAAAGCACCTAATGTTACTTTCATCCAAAGCCTGCATAAGTTTCACCATAATTTAGCCAAAAAAATCACTAAACTTGTTCTGCGTGTCCTAAAATGTCTCCTTTTTTAATACAGACTGCCGCCCCAAGCAGTTGTTTATGAATAGATTAAAGGAAAACCGTTTACCGTTTTTTTGTTTTTAAATGTTTCTATACATCCTACAAATCCGCCACTTCACGGGCAGGTTATGGGGACCTCCTAGGCATGATATTTGAAGGAATTTTTTGTTTTTATTTTTAACCCTTATTTAATGGAAAACTCACTGTTCCTTTAACCCTTTCGCTGCTGAGGCTTTTCCCGCCCCTGTGCTGAGGTCATTTTTTACCTGTTTTGCGCATCATGTTTAAACGTGTTTTTAAGGCTTATTTTAGTATATGACCCAGACATATTATATATCGTTCTTTCCGTCAGACTCGGTAGATTCATAATATGTCATTATTATATGTATACGTTATGTCATGTCTGTATATTATAACAAAAAATGCAATAAAATATGTATTTTCAATAATTTACAATGTGTAAAGTGTTTTTTTCCACATTTTAACATGCGAGCAATTGCGGTTATATTTTGTATGGGGTGCGCTTGTTAAAAAAATTAGAGATGGGGTCTCGTTACATTTTTTTTTGGGGAAAATGACACTATTTTTAACAAACGCACCGCATACAAAAATCGTTAGTGCAGCATCATTGTTCACATTATAATTGAAATGGGAACAATATTGCTACACTAACAAACCAAAAAAAATAAAAAAAAAGTGTTTATTTTTTTTTTTTTTAATTTTATTTTTAATTTTTTTTTTTTTTTTTTTTTTTTTTACAAAATTTTTAACTTTCATGTTTGGTATCGTTGGAACGGCCATGCTCTGGCCGATCCAACCATATCAAAATTAACCCCTAACTGCCACGGATCGGGAGATAGGGAGTTCATTGGAACTCCTATCTCCACACTTGGTGGCAGTTAGGGGTTAACGCTAGGACTGGCGTCATCGTGCTACGCACGATGACGCCAGTCCTCTGGGGGAGTTCCTGGAAGCTTGGCCGACATCCAAGATGTCGGCCAGCTCCGGGAAAGGATCGCGAACCGGCGCTTTTCAGCGCCGATTCGCGATCCAGCTCCCCAGGGGCTAATGCCAGGCATCATTTGGAAGGGCAGGCTGTGCCCTTCCAAATGATGCCTGGGTTAAGCCCCGCAGAGCCACCGATCAGGAGGGAGAGAGGTCCGAAGGACCTCCCCCCCCTCCTTTCAGGCGCCTCCTCCGCACATGCGGGGGGCGCCTGAATTAGGTGTCATCGCGCCCCCGCGATGACACCTAATAATGGCGGCTGGTGGTCCGGATGCCGGCTGACATCCAGGATGTCAGCCCGCACCGGAGGGGCCAGCGATCGGCCGGAACCCGGCCGAACGCTGACCCCAATGTGAGGACGCGCTCAGCGCGTCCTCAGCACACCAGCGGTAATGCTGAGGACGCGCTGAGCGCGTCCTTAGCATTGAAGTGGTTAAAAATGTTTTTTTTTTAACTTTTTTTTCCTTGTTTCCTGTCCCCCAGGGCACTACCCGGACCCCCATACACCGTTTATGGCAAATATCTTGCATATATGCCCTCTTGCAGGGCACTCTAAAAATCAAACTTTTGAGTCCCATTGACTTGCATTGAGTTCGGTTCGTGTTCGTGTTCGAACTTTTGAAATTGTTCGAGTTCGAATGTGAACCGAACACGGGGGTGTTTGGCTCATCCCTACAGGTGAGCAAATGGTGAAAAATTACAGACATGTTTATGAACATTGTGAACATTATAGGGGTTATTCAGAGAGAGAAGATCTGGCCCCGAATTGTAACCGGACACTGAAATTCAGCGTACGGTGCCATTTTGTGGCCATTACGCTATTCAGAGAGTTTGCAGTTCGCAAAATTTTGGTGAACTGCCAGCAAGTATGGTGCCTGATCGAAGGCAGGGAAATCCCCCATAGAGAAGCAATTGTTAATCTATTCAGATAGCACCGAACAGCAGTGAAAAGTTGCCGAAATACCCTGCTGTTCGGTGCTTTCATTCGGCAGGTTTATTCATAGGCTTCAATGTTAAAAATATTCCTGTTTTATTTCAATATCTAATAAACCGTTTATTATTTTATTCTGAAGTAAAAAGTCTCTTTATTTATTGATTTTTTTAGGATCTTTTAGGCATTTTTCAGGATTTTTTTTACTTTTTTTTTTCAAAGCTTTTTTTCTTTTATCCATAACAGACCTTTTTATTATCATTCATAGGATCTTATATGTAAATTCCAGACATTTTCATTTAGGAATCTTTTTGCAAACAGCGTTTCAATTTTGATACTTTCAATCGTATTCTTATTTTTATTTTTTTTATTTACCCCGTTCGTCAGCTTGTCGGCTTTTTCCGGCGGTTGGTCTGCGCAGTGGTCAGAGGCTCATCAGCTTTTTCTGACTTATTTGGCGTGTTTTTTGTGGTGGTTCCTGCAGGTTTTCGGTGGGTTTACGGCGGGTTTTCCCTGCACTCCGGGGACCTTGCGGTGAATTCTGAATGTCAGCGACATTTCGGTACTCTCTGAATAACTCCCAAAGATTTCTAGGTGTTGCCTTGGCCTCCAGATTCCCCAGATCTCAATCTGATTAAGGATCTGTGGGATGTGATGGAGCCACAAATCCGATATATATGAAGGCCCTGCCATATGTGTGAGGATGTCAGTGGGCCAGTTAACCATTTGGCTGACATGTAGAGATAAGGGGATCCTAATGATCCCCCTATCTCCAGATACATGGCAGCTAGGTGGTCATATTTGACATTATTTGAAAGGCCTGATCATGGCCTTTCCAATGATACCAAACATGACCAGGTCAAAAAAATTTTTTTAAAAAAATAAATACAATTTAATAATAATTAATAAAAAATAAATTTTTTGTCTAGGGGGGTTTAATTAAATAGGACCTAGGCTGTCATCTCGAAATAATTAGCAGAAAATGGTCAGAATGAGCGCAGCGCACATAGGTGAACTGGCTCAGCAGTGAAGGGGTTAAAAAGCAAACACATGTAAAAATTGGGTATTTCTAGTCTCGGGACAAAATTTTGAACCTATTTAGTCTTTTTTGGTGGTTGTAGATTTTGGGGATTAAATTACGAAAAAGTGTGTTTTTACCATTTTTTCATCATATTTCATATTTTTTTTATAGTAAATTATTCGATATGATGGAAATAATGGTATTTCTAGAAAGTCCATTTAATGGCAGGAAAAAGGGTGTATAATATGTGTGGGTTGAATAAACGAGTAAGAGGAAAATTTGACCTAAACACTAACAGAGCAGAAACGTAAAAACAGCAGCAGTCACTAAAGGACGGATTTGTGTAAAACCGCCCGGTCACTAAAGGGGTTAAAGGACCTGCTTCTAATGTCTCGGTGCAAGATACCACAGGACACCTTCAGAGGTTTTGTGGAGTCCTTGTCTCGATGTATCACAGCTCTTTTGGCAGCACGTGGGTGACCTACATACTATTATACAGGAGGTTTTAATGTTGAGTCTTATCAGTGTTGGTTGACTAGAAATACCATCGAATAAACTGGATATGAGAAGATTCATCAAAATTACCAAGTGTAAAAATCCTACTGAGAGCCCACGAAGCAGCAAACATTTGGCATATATCAAAGTTTCACATGCAAGCCTCCTATGACCACATCATTAGGCAGTGCAAGTGCCATAAATGAGAAAAAAATGCACATAAAACACTCTGTCATTAAGACAGACATGAGTTATGGATGCCTTGATATTAACGTGGAACACACTACAAAAAGAATCATAGCATTGCTTTTAAATTCGATGGTTATCAAAAAAGCATCAAGGACAGGGATGCTTGAAAAAGTTCAATGAGTGCAGTTTGTCATTAGGATATTCATTTCAAATTGCCCAGTTGAAATATCACACTGAGAGAAGGGTGGGAATTCCATTACTCAAAATGTAACATATGTATCATAGATTTGGTGTCTGCTAGCTTCAAGCATAGAATTCGCTGGAGCAAAACAATGTGTTCATTTTAACCATCAAAGGATATAACCTAAAATAGAAGATTTGAGCAATGGAAAGACAACCAAAATAGATTTTATTCAGAAATGGCAATATAAGCCGAAGGTTGTTTAAAATGATTGAAGATTGTGAATAAATACTAGCACTGTTTTATTCATAATATAATTGTATTTAATTGTTATATTTCTTTAACACACATAACAGTTTGAGAATATTTTAAAATGAGCAATAAAAATGACTTGTTAAGGCAAAACATACAGGGTTATCCAAAGAAATTCGAATTGCTTGAGAAAGGTAACCGAATGCTGATTTTCAGCGTTCGGTTACCTTTCCTGGCCATTCGGCTATACAGAGAGCAGGCAATTCGCCAAATCCTGTCGAATTGCCTGCACATACAGGGTTATCCAAAGAGATTCGAATTGCTTGAGAAAGGTAACCGAATGCTGATTTTCAGCGTTCGGTTACCTTTCCTGGCCATTCGGCTATCCAGAGAGCAGGCAATTCGCCAAATCCTGTCGAATTGCCTGCACATAGGGTGACTGTTCGGTGCCTGTTCGAGGGCAGTGAAATCCCCATGAAAAAGCACTGCTTCGGCTATTCAGAGAACACAAACCAGCAGTGAAAGGTTCCCCTAATGCCCTGCCATTCGGTGGTTTAATTCGACAGGTTTATTCAGGAGAATCCCATAGGCTTCAATGTTAAAAATATTCCTGTTTTAATTCAATATCTAATAAACCGTTCATTATAAAATTCTGCAGCAAAAAGTCTCTTTATTTATAGATTTTTTAGGATACTTTAAGCATTTTTCTGAATTTTTTAGAAAAAATTTAAAAGTCCGATTTTTTTTTTATTTTTTTTTCAGTTTACTTATTTTTTTTGTAACAGCCCTCTTTATTATCATTCCCTGGACCTCCTGTGAAAATTTCAGACATTTTCGCTCAGTAGTTTCTTTGCAAACAGCGTTTCTTTTTCCCAGATTCATACAAATGGTTTTTCTAATTTATTCACTGCCTCCTCTACGTCACAGCTGCTTCAGCTCTGTGTGATTCGGCTCCTGTTCGGCTCCTGTTCGGCTTCTTCGAAGGTTAATCCAGATGTTTTTGCTTGTTTTCAGCGTGCATTCGGTTAGTTTTCGTCAGGTTTTCGGCAGCTTTTCCCTGCAATTCGGGGGCCCTGTGGCGCTTGCTGAATACACCGCAGGGTCACCGAAATGCAATCGGCAAAAGGAACCGAATTGAAGAGAACGAAAAGTCACCGAACGTGCGGTGACTTTTCGAATCTCTTTGGATAACCCTGATAATTTCTTTATGCATGGACAATAAATACCCAACAATCCTCTAGACTGTAAGCTCCTATGAGCAGGGCCCTCTACACCTCTTGTTTCCATCCTATGTCCGTTTATATGTATTTCATTCCCTTTGGTTATTGTAAAGCGCTGCGGAAACTGTTGCTATATAAATGATGACAATAATAATAATAATAATAAAACAAAAATATGTATTTTCATAAAAAAATTTTGTGATGCTTAACCCTTCACTAAATTTAGTGAGTTAACTTGATCTTCAAAAGGACTTTTGGTGCAAACTAACTCGATCTGTACATATTCTGGAGACATTTCTTTTTTGCAAAAAGTAGGAGCACTGAACAGCCAGTTCCTGGGGAGCACTGAACAGCCAGATCCTGAGGAGCCCTGAGAGCAGCCAGATCCTGGGGAGCCCTGAGTGCAGTCATATCCTGGGGAGCACTGAGAGTAGCCAGATCCTGGGGAACACTGAGAGCAGCCAGTTCCTGGGGAGCACTGAACAGTCAGATCCTGGGAAGCCCTGACAGCAGCCAGATCCTGGGGAGCACTGAGAGCAGCCAGATCCTGAGGAGCACTGATCAGCCAGTTCCTTGGGACCACTGAACAGCCAGATCCTGGGGATCACTGAACAGCCAGATCCTGGGGAGCACTGAGAGCAGCCAGATCCTGGGGAGCACTGGACAGCCAGATCCTGGGGAGCACTGAACAGCCAGATCCTGGGAGCACTGAGAGCATTTAGATGAATGGATTGTGTGTGTGTGTGTGTGGTGTGTGTGTGTGTGTGTTTATAGAGTTAAATGGTCATTTAAAGAGGTTTTCCATAAAACCAGTAGCTCCTGCCAGTGAGTTTATAGAAAAACACTTGGTATTGAAGGGAATATGTGTCACGTTTGTTACTGAATAAAAGCTATGATATTCTTACCAATTTAGGAATTTTGTTAACTGTGTTTTAACACCATGACCACAACACACCACAGTCATATGTCTATATGATTTGCTGCCTGCCTTTCCCTAGTTTTCTTTTTTAACAATTCCCTATTCAAGAAACAGATTTGTGGCTTATCTTCCAGCTCCATTGGTCTATTTCTCATCTTTCCTATTTTAAATCTATTTTAAATCTGATTAAACTGATTTTCTCATCTTCCCTTCCTCAAAAACCAACATCCCTGCACCTATTTCCCTGCAGGTGAATGGTGCCAAAATGATTTCTACTCTCGGGCTCATTGCCACTGTGTCCTCTTTGACTCTGATCTCTCTTTCACTCCTCACATTCAGTCTCTAACCAAATCTTGCTACTTCCACCTAAAAAAACATTTCACGCATCTGTCCCTGTCTTAATCTGGACTCTGCTAAAACACTCATCCAAGCTCTTATTATCTCCCGCCTTGACTACTGTAATTTCCTTCTCTCTGGCCTTACGAGATCCCAGATTCTCTACCTTCACCCAGTGTGTCACCCCTCTCCTTAGATTGTAAGCTCTTGACCCGGGTGCTCTCTCCTCCTGTTCTGTATGTTTAACTTGTATGTATATTTGTTATTCTGTCTCACCCACTGTACAGCGCTACGGAACTTATTAGTAATGAAACTAATGTAACTGTAGTGAAAAAATAATAATTTTCTGGATTTCTGCACTGGATACTCACATGATGTGAACTGATTTTAATCTATATTACAGTTAAAGAGAAAATTAGTCTGAGCAAGTAAACATATTACTATATCTCTCAGCCTCTCTTAAACTTGAGATCATGGACTAACAGCTTTTTTATATCTTATCTTTTCTAAACTTCCTACTTGGTTCACCTTCTCTACCGCTACTTGTATCCAAACTCTTTTCTCTTGAACATTTTTTTTCTTACTCCTCAATCTTGCCCACGCTCCTCAAGAATGTTTATCTTTCACCTGCTGTTCTTTTCTTTTGCTTCCTGTTAAGACCGTCCTATCATTCTATATACCAACGCCACTTAATAAATTATGTATCCCTCCATTTATCCCTTCATCCCTTCTCTCCACCTGAGTTCTTGCTTCACTTCTCCTAGCTCCTTCTTCCCATTCACTCAGCTCTTACAGGGTTATTCAGAGAAAGGTGAAACTCTGGAGAACTTTTTGGAGAAGTGAAAATTCTAGGTCAAAATAGCCAAACCAGAAAAATTCTCCCATTTATCTCACTTTCCAAATCAGCTACTTTGACCATGAATTTTCACTTCTCCAAAAGTTCTACAGAGTTTCACCTTTCTCTGAATAACCCTGATAGTCATTATGCTAATCACACTCTAATTTCCGGTCACTCATTTTTCTATTTTCTTTTTTATTAGCTAGGGATGTTCCGCTTAGCCTTTTTCCTATTCCTTAAAATCCTTTTAATACAGGGTGTCCATAAAGTCTCTTTAGAATTTCAAAAATGTATTTCAAAGGCAAATGAAAAGACAGATAAGTGAAAATTATTACAAAATGAGACGTATATATTTAAGTTTTTTTTTTCCCCATTTAGTAAACCTCTATATGGGCACCATTAGTTGCACAAAGCACATCAAGACGATACTCGATTTCTTGCCATGTTGGCTGTAGCATACCCTCATCAATGGTGGCAATGGCATCAGTGATCCTCTGCTTTAGGTTAGTGATGTCCCGTACCTTTGTTCCATACACCATATCTTTAACATAACCCCATAGAAAGCAGTCGAGGAGAGTGATATCTGGTGAACGAGGTGGGCAGGGAATTGGGTCACCCCTTCCAATCCACCGCTCTGGAAATGTTTCATTTAGGAACCCACGAACATGTAGTCCCCAATGTGGTGGTACGCCATCTTGCTGGAAAATTATGGTTGGTTGAAGGTCATGTAGTTGTGGAGCCACGTATTCAGTCAAATGGTCAAGGTAAACATTTGCAGTAATTGATTTTCTCGCCAAAGAAAAACGACTTCTTTCTATGGGGTTATGTTAAAGATATGGTGTATGGAACAAAGGTACAGGACATCACTAATCTAAAGCAGAGGATCACAGATTAAAATCCTGTTAATACAGGGTGTCCATAAAGTCTCTTTACAATTTCAAAACTGTATTACAAAGGCAAATGAAACGACCGATAAGTGAAAAATATTACAAAATGAGACGTATATATATTTAAGTTTTTTTTGCTTCATTTAATACACCTCTATATGGACACCATTAGTTGCACGAAGCACATCAAGACGGTACTCAATTTCTTGCCATGTTGGCTGTAGCATCCCCTCATCAATGGTGGCAATGGCATCAGTGATCCTCTGCCTTGATGAGGGTATGCTACAGCCAACATGGCAAGAAATTGAGTACCGTCTTGATGTGCTTCATGCAACTAATGGTGCCCATATAGAGGTGTATTAAATGAGGCAAAAAACCTTAAATATATACGTCTCATTTTGTAATATTTTTCACTTATCTGTCTTTTCATTTGCCTTTGGAATACATTTTTGAAATTGTAAAGAGACTTCATGGACACCCTGTATTATCCCCATTCCCTTTCTTTCCCCCACTTCTTTCCTTTTCACTTTGTAGTTTGGATGGCACACTCTCTTCTCAGTGTCACTAAATCTTCCCTCATTCACATCTTCTTCATTTTTTGCTTCCCCCATATCTTGGCTGTAATGGAGACTTGCTCAGCTTGTGTTGCGGATGTAATATGCCTGACAAAAAGAAAAAATAAGCACAGTGCTCGATTCGTTCTGCTGTATGGATCAAGCGATGTGCTTAACGACAACATTGGAATAGGGCCCTAAGTGCATTATCACCACTGGGGGGGGGGGTTTATATTCCACAACACCTTGACTTGGAAAGCAAAAGTCATGATACATCTTCTGCCAAAGAATTCCTCTTGGAACTAATACATGTATTCCCAAAATCTATTGGCATTATTAAACGTATTTAATGACCGTCCATTTAGGAGCGAAGCTAGCACAATTTGTGCTGTGTTTTCTAATGTTTTCCTATTAATTACAATGAATCTTCATGTTGCCATTCTGTAACATTTTTCACGTGTTAATCTATGTCACTTTGTAATGGAGATACATGCGAGATTAACATAATAGCCAATGTTCATCAAGCTAATGTACTCGTATATCATGTTTTGAATAAAAAATATAAATAAATGGAAAGTGCAAACACATTTGCATTTAACTTTTTTTCTAATAAATGCCACGCATACTAAAAAGTGATAACACAATCAAAATATGTACAGTATAAGCACTTAGTGATCTGGAATTAATACATTCACTACAAGTCAGCATTAGTTTTTTTTATGAATGCACTTTTGCCATTCATTCCAGTGAGAGTGTGTATATATATATATATTGCTTGGATTTTTTTGCCTTTGGCAAGTTATTTTCACAGTTCATAGTAAGCCACGTTGAAAAAAGACCAGTGTCCCTCAAGTTCAACCTTCAAATAAATTTTTTTTTTGAGAAAGTATTTTACCAGGAAGGATACATTGAGATTTCTCTCCTTTTCAAGTATGTCCTGGGTGGCGAATATGTATCGTTAGGTGTCTTGCCCTAGGACACTTACTGGAGAGGTGCTCTTGCTGGGATCGAACCCATGTCTCCACAGGCTCTCTCCATGCAGAGCAGTGATGTTACCTCTACTCCACCCAGCCAGAATTGCCAGATGAAAAATAATAACTTGCTCATAGCAAGAATTTGACTTTCTTGATGTGGATCTGGATATTAGTGACCTCTCATCAGGACCTGATTTTACGGCGGTTTTGCGGCGGATTTTTGGATCTGTTCCCTGCACTCCGGGGACCCTGCAATGAATGCTGAATTCACGCAGAGTTGGCGAAAATGTCGACGACATTTCGGCGCTCTCTGAATAACCCCTCAAAGGTATATCTCATTAACCCTTTCCAAAACTACAATTTTATTTATTTATTTATTTTATTTATAAAGGATTTTACCAGGAAGGATACATTGAGATTTCTCTCGTTTTCAAGTATGTCCTGGGTTCAAGTACATTGAAGTGTTACATTTACAGAAATACAAAGTAATACAATGTAAGATATTAACAACACAAATATACAGATTAACAGAAAATAAATATGTAGGAAATATAGTCACTAGGTTACATGTTTACAGGTGCATTCTGTATTGAGGTATGTTAACAGGGAAATTTTGAGTGACTTAAGACTGGTGGAAG